>JAAAKG020014563.1:0-20743 GCA_010014905.2 Druon quercuslanigerum | reverse complement strand
CAGCGGGTCAAAATACATAAGATTAACTAGTTTTTACCTTTTGCCTCTTGAATGCATACGGGAACATACCCAGCTCCTCCACTACTGCACTGCCAGTACTCTCGCTGCTCACCTCCCGCTCTTCCGTTGGTAACTGTGACCTATCCATGCAAAAAAGTACCTACTGCAGCCAACAAATGTCTCTCAAGGCCGCTCTCGCTTACCGCCCTAAATTTGGCTTTTCTTTGCACTATTGCACCCCTCACAGCCCCTGCAGACACCCTTTTCTTTCCCCTAACATCCCCCAGTAGTACGAGAACCACCCTTGTCCATCATGAAGGCCCAATCTCTGACCACAAAATTACCCGGCTCCCTTGCCAACCTAACCTCAATTTCCCTAATTAGTCAAATTCCACTCCACAACTACAATGAAAATTATTTTAACTCCCTAATTCACCACTAGCAACACTACTCACCTCCTAGACTTCCACCTTCACACTCCACTCATACCTTCCACACAAAATGCGTACAAACTTCTCACCACCCTGCACACTTTCTGACTACCGCCACCAACATGTAAGTCCCATAATTCTTAATCAGTATGACAATTATTAAAATGGGTTACTTGAGTTTTTAACCAAAAGGATGAATTTTTAAATCAGAACATTAACTCGCGAAGAAGAAGATAATTTTCTACACAAAAAATAGGGTTTTTGTTACAAAATATGTGGATTTTCAATGGAATAATTCAATTTGACATTAAAAAATACCAATTCCCATCCAAATATTTAAATTCTGAACAAGAAAAGATCCATTTAAAACCAAAAATGTACCGTTAAATTTTCAATTAAAAAAATTAATTTTCAACCAAACTGATGAATTTTCAACTAAAATGATGAATCTTTAACTCGAATAGTTGCATTTTATATGAAAAGAGGAATTTTCAAGCATAGAGACTAATTTTCTACAAAAAAGACGAACTTTTCACAAAGTACATCAATTTTGCAATATCTAGTTTAATTTCTGAACAAAAAATATCAATTTTAAACCAAATAGTTGAATTTTTCTTAAAAAAAAAGATACAGTGTCAACCAAAAATAGAATGCTTAAATTTTCTGTGAATAATCTAATTCTTAAGAAAACAAAACAAAAACAGATTTTTAATAAAATAGTAAAATTTTTTACTGGAATAGTTCAATTTTTAGTTAAAAAGAATGATTTTCAACAACGTAGTTACATTTTCAACCAAAGATGAGTTTTGAATTCAAATTATGGACCTTCAACAAAAAAAATTAATTTTCAACAGAAGAGTTTAACTTTCAACCAAGTAATTGAAATTACGACTAAAGAAAGATGAATTTTTAACAAAACCAGTTTAACTTTAAACCAAGTAGTTGAATTTTTAACTGAAGAAAGATGAATTCGTAACGAACAAAATCATTTTTATAAATTGCATAAAATTATTAAAATAATGAAAACTGAATTTTTCTGCACGGAGAAGTAAATTCCCGGTTGTTCAATTAAATTCCCGTTTTGTTCCCGGTTATTTCCCGATTTCGCGGTCAAGTCGCCACTCTGACAACCGCAGTCTGAAGAAAATCGAAAAATATTGGTTGGGCCGTGCGCTCTTATGAAATGGAATGCGCTAGATTTACGATCAACTATTGGGCAAAGAAATTTCTAATAAAATGCAAATTACTTTTCAAGACAAGTACTCCACACAATAGAAAGACATTTTTCCATTAAACTAAAAATGTTTTTACTATTCTGCTTTATGTCGAGACTATGCTAAACAATTGCTACATGCAGTATTATATTTGAGTTTTACACTCAATCTGCTCTAAAACAGGACGTTCAACTAGGCCCAAATCAAGGTATAATTGGCAAAAATTAAAAAAATAAACAAAAAATCGATAAATCGATTTTTCTAAAACTGGGCATAGCGATTTTTTGTTTTTCGCAAAATAGTCGCACGGATATCAGAAACGAGAACAAAATCATCAATGACAGCTACTTGGATTGAGCTCAGTCAAGGCTAGCAGTGGTGTGCTGTACGTGTCTTGAAAAGCAATTTTCACTTTTGTCGAAATTTCTCCATTCAATAGTTGCTGGAATATCTACCTAAAAACACGTCAATTTTAGTGCAAAATTAATTTTCCATAAATGTATAACCAGGTATAACTTGAAAACGATTAATTGAAAAAAAGGGTGACAAGAAAAATATCTTATCTGTTTCAAAATTTCTGCAAAACATCTTTAGAATCTTATTTTCCATTATGAATATATTTGTTTTATTATTTTCTAAAGAATATTTACCAGCCCAAAATGTTCTCTATATGCATTTTAAAAAATGACTGGAACAACTAAAGACTAACTTTTCGAAAATCTACCCTGAAGATTCATAATCAGGGTGCTTTTCTTGACATTTTAAGCCAAATTTACATTCTAGACCTCTGAGTACATACAGAAGTATTATTGGCGACTGGTTTATAGGGAAAAAACTTCAATATTTGACAGTCTTTGCAAAAGCCAAAGGTGAGGCAGGTGGGGTGGGGCGACGCCGGACGCCGCACAGGAGGGTTAAGTGATATTTTTTGTGTCAAAATTCATTATCTTTCGACAGGAATTACATGAAGGGATGAATCCTTTTGTCGGTTGTAGATGAATACCTGCAGAATATGGGAAAAATATAGAGAATGTAAAAAAATATTTTTAACCTGAAAGATCGATGTCAAAGTTGACAGTTTTCGGATGAAATTGAGATGATCGGCTACCATGATCGTTTAAGTATTAAATTTTAGGTGCTACACATTTTTTTAAATAGATTTTTTTATGCAGATATCAATTCCGGACTGAAAATTACGCCAGGACTTTAGACGTCGGAGAAAAAATCGATTGAAAATGCTATTCGAAACCTTTAAGGTCTGAATTATTTCTACGCAATGCAATTTTACTATTACTATAAATTCAATATGGCGAATTCAATCAATCAATTTGAAATCCAAATTTAAAAATGTTAAATAGAGATCAGAAGTTGTAAAACTTTATTAGTTTCTGTATCTACATTCACCTCGGTATATTCAACTTTTTCCGATGCCATTTTATTTTTTTGTACTAAAGATATCACATGTAATTTAATATATTTTGAATAACCAAAATCATTTCTATACTCTTTTGCAATAAAAGTTATAAACAGAAACGAAAGAAACAGGGAGAAAAAAGCAGCGCAGTCGGTCTTCTAAAATAACCCAAAAAATTCATCGAAAACTGTTCAAAGGGAACAAAGTATAGGCGAGCAGCAGTGATCTTACAAAATGCAGAATATAACGTCCGTATTCTTGAATTAGCTGTAAAATTACGGAAGAAAACTAATGATACGGAAACTGGAGATGAAGATGAGAAACTCAGTTTTAATAATGGTCTTGTAAAGCATTTAAAAGAGTCTGCGTAAGCATATAATTTATAATATAATTATAATAAAAGATAATTGAAATTAAAATAATTTTGTAATTTATCAAACATCTCAGAATATTACAATTTAAATTAAATCTTCGAATTTGAAAAAGAATTTAAGTTTAATTTAATCTGAATTTAATTTCTTCATTTATAATAGCAGGTCTTAGGAGGCATTAGTGAAAGACGGTCATGCAAGAAATGCTCCAATTTACCCAGCTTATTAATCAATTTACAAAGCAACGCAAGAACGTCAACCCTTGAACCATAATACAGGGTGGACCATTTTAATATATCGCGGGAAATATCGCAGAAAACAAGTCAGATACGGAAAAATGTTTCACACAAAAGTTGTAAGAGGAAAAGGGGGACATGGATTGGTACAAAAGACCTTGACCTTGGAAGCAATTTTGAAGGATATTCGAAGGTCAAAGTGATTTTTTCTAATGGAAACCCCTAATTTTGATCCCGGATTTGAAAAGAGCGGACAATTTAACGTAAAAGATGTTGTATTGGTCTAGGTCGTCAGTTGTATTGGTCGTCGTTGTATTGGTCTAGATCAGATGAAGGTCAAATAAGCGAAAGTGACATACCAAGCAATATCTCAGAATGTACGACAGAAACCGTTTTGAACCCGGATTTGGAAAGCACAGGAAATTTTACATTAAGCCAAGAATTAACGGATCGAAATTTCATGGAACACCTTGAATTTTGTCTATGGACTTCACATCATCGTGAGTTGTTAACATTCGTTATGTTTTCTGACGAGGCTATATTTAAAAACACTGAAGCTTTAAACATACAAAAATGTCATTATTGGTCAGATACGAATCCACACTAGTACAGAACCGCTGATCACCAACATCGTTGGAGCCTTAATGTTTGGTGCGGAATTATAAATGGCTATCTGATTGGCCCATATTTTTTCGATGACGCTGTTAACCAATCTTTGAAAGTTTATTGGAACTCAATAATACACGGTAGAAGCTTCGCATTTTGAATACATACAATTTAAGTCATTTTTGCATATTTGATTTTCATGTGTCCACAACGTGGCCTGAAATTCACTTTTACCTTCAAGGGACCTTGAAAACCGCCTTCAAGATAAGTATTTGGGAATATAAAATATTTGGTACCAATACATGCACCCTATTGTCTCCTACAACTATTGTCTAAAACATCTTTCGGCATCTGATGTATATTCTGAGATATAGCTCGCTATGCCATTTTCGCCTATTTGACCTTCATCTTACCTTGGAACAACCTTGACCAATACAACACCTTATACGTAAAATTTTCCGCTCTTTTCAAATCCCGGATCAAAACTAAGGGTTTCCATAAGAAAAAATCACTTTGTCCTTCAAATAACCTTCAAAATTGCTTCGAAGATCAAGGTCTTTTATACCAATCCATGTATCCCCTTTTCCTCCTACAACTTTTGTCTGAAACGTTTTTCCGTATCTGAATTGTTTTTTGAGATATTTCCCGCGATAGATTAAAATGGTCGATCCTGTATATATAGGAAGATATACTTAACGAAACAGCTGAGCGTTTATGTGAAGCAGTTGCTATAAATTGGGGTACATTCGACTTAAAACATTTAAAATTGATTGTAACAATGGGATTTGATAGCTCATCGGGATCAGTGGGCGCGACATTTAAGGACGTACTTGGAACGTTCTAAAAACGTTTCATGTTCGAAATACGTCTTTAAAACGTCTCTGGAACATTGTGTGTTTCTGAAACGTTATTTTAACTGACTTAGGATGTTTTTGAGCCGTTCTAATAATGTTCTTTAACGTTTGTGCCCACTGGGAACCCACACCAATTGTGTAGCAATCCAGACAATGAGAACCCAAATGCGCAAGAATCACTATTTATAACCAGTATGATTATCATCCAATTAAAAAGTTCCAAAACAGAAAAATGTTTCTGGTTAAACCCGACACTGCAAAGCGTTCGCTTTTGCATGCCATTAAGGATAGCATTAGAAAAAGAAGGCAATGAAGCGATAATTCAAGAACATAATCGATTAAACAATGAAACTAAAAATCTTCAAATACATAGATTTAATTTGCGCATCACACAATTTCGACAACTTAAAAGATAATTTTACTCCACAAGCATCATTATTTAAATTAGGTCTGGGTTCATTGCAATTAAAACCTGGGATTTGTGACTTAAAGGTAATTTAAAGGTAAATTAATAATTTAATATGTATTTCCTTTTATGTTTATAAAACTACTTTCCCCGCCAGTTTATCGTATGTAAAAATCTGTGGAATTTTATTTATTAATTTATAATTTGTAAAGAATTTCTGTTCCTTTAATTTTTCAGAAAATTATCATTAATATCGCGTTGTATAGCTACTTAGTTCTATTATTTTCATAGCAATATGAATCACGCAAACTTGTACAAAATATATTATATTCAAAATTAGGAGTTTAAGTGGACCATGTTTTACAAAGACATGGTACAACCAATACGGGCAATGTAGCAAGAAAGTGCTTTGCAAAACCAGATATATTTTATCAGGTTTTAGAGATCAGTGTTGTGCTAGTCAATAACATTGCCACAATATTGGATGCATTTAAATGAAAAAAGCATTAAAAACTTGATTAGCTGGAAAATTATTGCTATAAGAAGCATTTTCTACATTATGAGCTTTACCCGTGGGCAAGAATGAACCCTTCTTTGCACAAACTTTTGAGACACGGTTGCGATATTGCCAGCCAGTTTCCGTTGCCAATGATTTACTTTTCTGAAGATGCAAATGAATCATGGGATAAATTTCATCGGAGAAACATGATTTCAAGTGCGTGGCAATGTAGTAGAGAGAAAAGGATACTCGATATTTTTAATCGCGCAGTCTATTGTACTGATCCAAAAATCTTTTCAGTATTATTAAATGATAGATTAAAAGAAAACGGAAAACAAAAAATGTGTCCCGATGTCAAGAAATTTATTAAATACGGGAAAGACAATTTAACGTACATATATATTACTTTAATTTCATTTTACGCATACATTCTCTAGCTTGGTCAAGGCAGTCTCTTTATGCTTACTCGATTAAAATCTATCAACCCGTTAATAATAAAATGTTTACAGGCAAATTACTGATATAGCCTAGCTATATACTTACGTACAATCGTATTCAAAGTTTGAATCTTCAGGCATTTTCATGGCATTTTCATCTTCATATTCGAAATCCGTGACTCCAAAAACCCGCAAGTGGTAATTATTAGTCAGATCAAGTTTATTTAGGGATTTTTCTCTGCCATATTGGATTTTACATTTTGAATTTTGACATTTTGACTTTGGACTCGAAATCAGCGATCCCCAAAACGCCCGAGTAGTAAATATTAGACATTTTGGCTTTATTTTAGGATACTTGTCCGCCATATTGGATTTAACATTTTCAATCTTGACATTTTGACTTCGGATTCGAAATCAGCGACCCTCCAAACCCCCGAGTAGTAATTATTAGACATTTTGGCTTTATTTTAGGATACTTGTCCGCCATATTGAATTAGCTGTATTGAAATTTGACATTTTAACTTCAGATTCGAAATCAGCGACCCCAAAAACCCCCGAGCAGTAATTAAAAGATACTTTGGCTTTATTTTAGGATTTTTGTCTGCCATATTGGATTTTACATTTTAAATCTTGATATTTTAACTTCGGATTCGAAATCAGCGACCACAAAAACCTTCGAAAACGATGAATAGTAAAATTTCATTCCTTACAAATAATTCAGACCTTAAAGGTTTTGAATAGCATTTTCAATCGATTTTTTCTCTAACGTCTAAAGTCCGGATTTCGCGATATTGTTTTGAGATTGTTTCAGGCCGGATTTGGAATCTGCATCAAAAAATTTATTTAAAAAAATGTACAAATCCACAAATTGTCAACTTTGACATCGATCTTTCAGGTTGAAAATATTTTTTTAATATTCTTTCTATTTTTTCATATTCTGCAGGTATTCGTCTACAACCTCCAAAAGGATTCATCCCTCTATGTTATTTCTGTCGATAGATAATGAATTTTGACACCAAAAATATCACTTTACCCCACTGTGCGCCCAATTCATCTCAGTTTCTCTCTGAAGCAATTCTATTTAGTTACATTTTGTTTTAACACTTTTTATATCAGCCATCCTTTTTATCATATTACTTTTCAAATCCATGAAAATGATACTTTTCAACCCCTTTGTGTGCTGAAACCTTTTATTTTTGCCCTTCCATCGATTCAACCGAAATATTTCCCGATGCATTGTAATTTTGTCTATCTCTTTTGAAATTCTAAATTCTGATACATTTGAAAATTGTACGGGGCCAACATAAACTCTGATTATCACATAACGTTTATTTGTACATGCCTATGATGACGGCTCGTGCAATATCGGAAAACGTAATTAAAGAAATGCTGGATACAATTAGGAAGTTACGTCAAAGGAATATCGAGAGGGATCGAGGAAAATCCAAACATAATGTACAACTACTCTAGTCTAAGAGCAACAACCAGAACAATCCGACGGATCTTGAGCTTTCACTGATAGAACGCCAATCCGGTCTGGATAAAGCGCCGGTATCCCGGTTATATTTTGCCCGATAATCCTGCTCGTTCTAACGAAGTGAGTGAGCGAGAAGAGATTAGAAGTTAGCGCGTCTCCAGAGAAGTGGCGTCTCCGATTATTCAGTTCTGAATTAAATTTTGTTCTCTCAGATTAAACTCTATCCCCAGAGGATGATCCGAACTTCTAAGCCAAAATTTCCCTATTTAAGCATTGTTGATTTTCTGCACTTATCTATTTAAATGAAAAACACCAATAAAAAACTTCATAAAGTAGTATGGACACATGCGTTAAAATTTGTATATAATGGCGGTTACAATAAAAGGTTAATGAAAAAAGTTAGCACCTTGCGCCAAATGCTTATTTATGATAAAAGGACCATGAGTGGCACTTTTTCCTCGTGTGAAGTTGCAATACGAGGCAGAGACCAAGGCCGTACCCAGGAACATTTTTCGGGCAGGCTGGGGTTATGCAGCAGGAAAAATTTCGGGGTGGGGAGATATTGCAGCTGCAGATAGAAGAGTATATGCATATTATGTACATATTTCAAGAATTTCGTGGGGCGGAAGGGTCAAACCGGCCTCATCCCTCTTGGTTACGGCCTTGGAAGAGACCGAGGTGTAGTCGATGCGAAGAAGAGTCGAGGCAGAGCGAAGGTGAGGGCGATACCGAAGGCCCTGGCTTGCTTGTTCTGCAGTGCCATGATAGTTTTTAAATCAACTCGAGCATTTTACTCTCGTTGGTAATCTCAAGATCCGATGATAGTATACTTTAAAATAATGAAGTCCAGCCCGCAGATCAACAAAAAACAAGATCATTTTATTTAACTATACTGGAACTTGGAATTCGAAACCTCGGATTTACAATATTCCTATAATTGATGTCCTCGGCAGTATCGTGACGAAGTGAGCCACGGGACCGAGAGAGAGGCTGTGCTCAGTCAAGCGTAGCAAACAGCACGAGAGTCGTACTCGCAGCGCACTAGTTGCATCAAGTTGCGCCATGCTTCTAAATATAAATCCAACCGAAATGGTTCCTGTGACCATGTCTGTTTACGTTCAGAGTGTCTGGATTTACGTCCAAGGTCACTGAACATCAATACATATTATGCATTAATAGTCAGTAAATTCTGTTAAGTTCTTTTTTAGTTAACATTTTAGAGATTAATTTAAATACTTTTAAAGTCATAGTTATTGGTTTACTCGCGCCTCGGAAGCGCGAGCGTGCCTAGGGTGTTTGCCTGTGGGATCGCGAGCTTTGCATTGTGAATTCTCTTTTGTTAAAGCTCTTTCGTTTTTAACGAACACGTTCTCATCACGTGCTTCGTACTTCGCACTCGATTAAAATATGTCCAAAACGCAAACTTTTCAAAATTATGTTTAACTCTATTATTAAAAGTATATTATATAAATTTCTGTACCTCAGTCCGTGACTGCTTATTCAGATATTGAAAAGTAGAGTCATAATTTCTTAATATAACTATGGAAAACAATTCTATAGATAAAGTTTTTATTGTATATATTGTTGCTTTCCCCCAAAAATATCTTTTTTATCTTAATTGTTATTTCTGACGGTTAAAAATATACGCGCGCTATTAAAAATGATTTGATACAATCTCGCAGATCTGATTTGGGTAAACAAATTTGGCCTATTCATTTTCTTATAATTGTATTGCATATTATTTTAAATATTTTTGAGGTAAATAATCATTGTGCATTTACTATTTTCGTATCTTCCGTAGCTTGATCGAAAAATGAATTTTTTTAAATAGTTTTTTTTTGTGGTCAAAACTATTTTCAAACTTTTTTCCTGTATAAAAGTGTTTATGTAAAAATAAGAATACTAATTAGAGTATTCGAGATAAGAGCTATAAAGTAAAATAATTTTGAGAAAATCAAAACACATTGTTTGAATACAAAAAAAATAAATTTTTTTGTTCGGAAAAAATTGATGTTTAGAGGTTTGAAAAAAGACCTTTTTTTTCGTTTTTGACAGAATTATAAATATTAGGCGTATTGCGTTGTCTCGTGACATTTTTGTCAAATTAGCCATAAAATAGAAATCAAAAATTACTTTTTGAATTTTGTTCCTATAAGCCTTTCTTATGGCGGCCTAAAGAACCGCCACAAGTGAAAAAAATGTTTTAGTGAGTTTTTTGGCAGTATTTCTTATTTTTTGCTGTTTGTTTTATCACAAATTATTTGTGATACACAAAAAATTACTCTTTACTGGAAATAAGATGTTCGCACGAATTGCTTCAACAATTTAGTATTGCTTATAGCGAGTTTCTCCTAGAACAGAGGTAGAAATTCGCGTTTTTTAAATTAATTTTTCAACTTTTTGTCAACATTTTACTTAGAGGGAAGTAAAAATTATTCAAAGCTAACAAACTCAATTGTTTTTAACAATTTATGGTTTATCTGCAATTTTAAGGTTTTATCTGCAATTTCTACGTTTTTGAAAACTATTTTGTTAGTGTGAAGTAATAAAATAATTAATGCAAGTTGAAAAAGTATTTGCTTGTTATTGTTTGCGCATTTGTGGGATATATTTCAACAATATGACACTATGTATATATTTTTAAGTCTGTTGCACATATTTAAAAAAAAAATTGGATTTCTAATTTCCTTTTTTTAACTTTGATAGGTGAAAAAAATTTAGGATACAGCCCACTTTAAAATTCAAAAACAACTTTTTTTGAATAACCCTAATGTCTTGTTCTTTAGATGTGAAAATGGAAATTAAAAAGTATATTTTTAGCATCGCTCTAGTTTTCACGTTCTTTCATGGGGAAATTTCACTGCTAATGGATGAAGTCTCAAGAAAGAAAAATGTAATATTGAAAATTATTCTATTTTACAAACTTGAAATTTTGTATTTGAATTGCTGAAAAATTGTACAACACAGTTATTATATCCTTTAAAATAAATATTTTATCTTTCACCTCTAAAATTTAAAAAATTTTAGATGGAAAAATAGTTAAAAACCTACGAAAAAGCAATAAGAACTGAAAATATTTTAATTAGATTGTAATAATATACCAATGTGAACATTTGAAATTCATTGCAACTCAATTTCTTTTTAAGTGAATATTCTGTGCAATTTAAACTTGAATTCATAGTAATATTGTGTTATGTTTATAGTTTATAATTTAAAAATACAATATTTACAATACGCTTTCGCGTGCGTATAATATTGCTAGTTCATAATATAATTTTGAAGGTTTCAAAATCATACATTTAAATTGTATATGACGATACAATTGAAAATTAAAAATGTTGAAATTATTTGTGGAGTTGAAACATGGCGCGGAAAGGAGTGTTCGAATCGATACTTTGCGCACGCGCATAACTCGCGTTCGATACCACCCAACTTCTCGACGCTCCACTGTGGCACTTGGCAGTTCTGCCGAATGCGGTGTAAAGTGGATTTTAGTTCGAAGTTTATCGATACTCAGAGTCCTTTTTATTTAGAAATTTCGGTGAGTTATCATCTAGATTAATACCTTCTTCTTTTCAGTTTCATTTTTTCGTCGAATCAAAACCTAAAAGTCTCAAAAACACATGAAACCAATTTGCTCGACTTTCACCTTCCAACCTGTCGAATCATATATTTTCTCTTTCTGCTATTATTGCCATTCAAAGTTTCGCGTAACTGCTTGTCTTTTTGAAAAATAAAAGACATTTTTTACTCAGTTTTTGTACATTTTAATTTTTTTTTTTTGAATTTCGGAGAATTAGTTTATTTGACAGTGATACATAACCTAAAAACGCGACGTGTCAACACCCGTGACATTTTCTTAGTTTTTATACAAAAAAGTGGGTAGTGTTTATCCATGGAAAAGTGAACAAAATTGTGAGAAATAGGATAAAATATCCTTTCTTTGGGTATAGAACTCGAGCATTTTATAAGTGGAGTTTTTTTTGGTTGGAAAGTGGGTTGTTGGAAAACGGGTTGTTGGAAAACATAACCTAATTGGAATGACAGCACTGACAGCATATTGAATTTTGTTTGCATTTTCTGAAATTTAAATATGTTTTAATTATTTGAAAAATTTTAACTTGGAATTTAGTTTTTTCTAAGTTTATTGCACCTTTAAATTGCAAATTTGTTATATTTAACTATAATTTGTGTAATTTATACTAGCAGGTGACATTATTCGTCAACAAACTTTAAGAAAATTTTAGAGTTCTTTCATAATTTTTGTTTTCAAAAGTATTTATCGTATAAATATAGTAAATAATGATTAACACCATTTTTACTCAAATGCTGCAAGAAATAAAATTGTTGAACGGAAAAATCATTAAATTCAGGTCTATCAATGTATTATTGCAATTTTTCCAATTTAAAAATAATAATATTTTTTAAATATATTTTAACATTATTACTTATTGTTGTTATTTATCGTGGCTATTTCCTATGATTTTTATACTAATTTCAACTTCATTGGTAGTAAAACTCTATTTATAGGACCTTTGAACTGTTTTTAATCAAAACAAAAACTTGTCAATCTCAGGAATAAAAATGAAAAAATTGTGTTATGAACGATGCATATATTAATATGTAATAGTCTCATTTGAGAGATACACATTTATGTTTATAAAACAACAGAAAATTATGAACATTATTTATATAGAAGGGTTGCAGTGCAGAAATAACATTCTGTAAAATGGATATCACCATTTAAAGATAAAACAAAACTTAACTCCGGAGCTGAAGTGTTTTTGAATTAAGAAGAAAAATGGAACAGACCTAGTTGTGAATAACGATAAAATGTGCAATTTTCAGTTTGAACAAAAAATAAAAACTTCTTTTGAGATATTAGATTTTTGAAGATTTTTGAATGCAGAAAGCTGATTTTCGGAAAAATGTTGCTTATCTTGTTCTATACTGAAACCCTTCAAAATTGTATTATTGACATAACCTCATCCAATGTTTGAAAATAAATCAGTGCTTATTATTTTTTGCTTGAAACCCTTTTTCAATGATTTGATTCGTACAATTTGCAGCAATTGGACGAGATCAAATTGTAGAGAATAATTTTTACGAGAAAATAAGCGAAATATAATAAAGAAAATAAACAAATAATAAAGAAAATAAGAAATTAAGTGAAATATAGAGTTTCAAAAGATTTTAAAGGATTTGAAATATTTTAGCGTATTTTAAAAGATTCCAAAGAATTTTTAATAAAATTAAACAATTTAAAAGGATTTCGCTGCCTTTTTTTAGATTTTATGGTAATTTTAAAAATTGCCAGGAATTTTCGAGAACATTAAAAGTTTTGTGCGACTTTAAAAGATTTAATCTCTTTTTAAAAGATTTAAAAAGATTCCAAGAAGTTTTAAAGAGCTTTTGAAAGTGTTGCAGAATTTGAAATATTGAAGAATAGGTTGAAAGATTGTAAGGTATTTTCAATAGATTTCAACATTTGAAACGCATTTCACAGGATTTTGAATATTTCAGGACATTTTCAAATATTTCGAAGTCTTTTCAATATCTTTAAAATGTTCAAGCGATTTAAAAAAATTTCAAAGGATTTACAATATATTAGGGTATTTTAACTCATTTCAAGGAATTTTTTTAGAAATTTCAATACTTTGAAAGGATTTTACAGGATTTTTTAGAGGAATTCTTTAAATTCTAAGGAATTTTCAAGAAAAATTAAAAGGTTTTGAAAGAATTTTAAATATTTTAGGAAATTTGACATAATTACAAAAACATTTAAATATATTTTAAAATCTTAGAGTTTTTAAATGTTTCAACAGATTTTAAAGAATTTCAAATAATTTATGGTATTTTTATTTGAAGGGATTTCAAAGAAATGAAAAGATATTAAATTATTCAGAAAATTCCAAGGAATTTTCAAGAGCTTTAAAAAGTTTTAAGGCATTCCAAAGGATTTCAAATAAACCAGAGAATTTTAAAAGACTCCAGTGAATTTTTAATAGGTTTGAATCACTTTGAAAGCTTTTAGTAGACTACGAATTGAACTTTCGAGAACAGTAAAATTACCGAAAGCTAGAGAACAAAACATGGTCTGTGACTTAATGTCTCTGTTTAATATTTGAAAGTAAATTTTTTAAACCAAAGAAAAAACTTAAAACCCAAAATTATGTAACAAAATTACACAAAGAGACTTAAAAAGAATTATGTTCCTCAAAAAACTGCTAAGAAAAGCAAGTACTCAAGAAAATCCTTTTGTGAAACATAATTGCACAAAAAGCCTCTTTTTTCAATTTAAAGTGTTATTTGAAAACATATATCTCGTGTTATAAATCTTTTTGTGCAATTGATTTTCTCGATTTTTTAAGGATCATAATTCTTTTTAAATCTACTTGTGCAATTTTGTTGCATAACTTGGTTTTTTAAAGTTTGTGTTGGTTTAAAAAATATACTTTCAAATTTGAAAGCATTTCACAAGATTTGAAACAATTGGGGATATTTTTGAAAATTCAAAAGAAATTAAAAATTGCAATTCAATTTTTGCGAGATAAATAAAAAATCTAAGTTACTCGAAACTTGTTTTGTCCAGATCTCAACCAGGCCGCGATGTCGATCTCAGCGATCTACATCCTGGACGTGAAGGGCAAGGTCCTGATTGCCCGGAACTACCGTGGGGACATCGAGACCGGAGTAATCGAGAAATTCATGCCCTTGGTGATGGACCGTGAGGAGGAGTGCAACCTGACTCCCATAATTCAGACTCCGGAGTGCACCTACTCCTACATCAAATACAACAACCTTTACATAGTCTCCACTACCAGGAAGAACTCCAATATCTCGCTCGTCTTCGTATTCCTGCACAAGGTTGTGTCCGTGATGAGCGAGTACTTCAAGGAACTAGAGGAGGAGAGCATCAGGGACAACTTTGTCGTAATCTATGAACTCCTCGACGAACTTCTCGACTTTGGTTATCCGCAGACAACCGACAGCAAAATCCTCCAGGAGTACATCACCCAAGAGGGTCACAAACTGGAAATCCAGCCCCGGATTCCCATGGCAGTGACGAATGCCGTTTCCTGGCGCTCCGAAGGTATCAAGTATCGTAAAAACGAGGTCTTCCTCGACGTGATCGAGTCCGTGAATCTCCTCGCCAATGCAAACGGTAATGTCCTAAGCTCGGAAATAGTTGGCGCGATCAAAATGAGAGTTTATCTTTCCGGAATGCCGGAATTGCGACTCGGCTTGAACGACAAAGTCCTCTTCGAGTCGACAGGTAGGGGCAAGTCCAAGTCCGTCGAGCTCGAGGATGTCAAGTTCCACCAGTGTGTACGACTCTCGCGATTCGAGAATGACAGAACCATTTCCTTCATCCCTCCCGATGGCGAATTTGAACTCATGTCCTATCGCTTGAATACCCACGTGAAGCCACTGATCTGGATCGAGTCTGTGATTGAGCGACACGCACACAGCCGGGTTGAGTATATGATCAAGGCCAGGTCGCAATTCAAGCGGCGCTCGACCGCGAACAATGTGGAAATTGTCATTCCCGTGCCGAATGACGCAGACTCGCCGAAATTCAAAACGACAATTGGAAGTGTCAAGTACTCTCCGGAGCAGAGTGCCATCACTTGGTCGATCAAGTCGTTCCCGGGGGGCAAAGAGTATTTGATGAGGGCGCACTTCGGTCTGCCTTCGGTCGTCGGCGAGGACGTGGAGGGCAAGCCTCCGATTCAGGTCAAGTTCGAGATTCCGTATTTTACCACCTCGGGAATTCAGGTTAGGTATCTGAAGATTATTGAGAAGAGCGGATACCAGGCGCTACCCTGGGTAAGATACATTACGCAGAACGGTGACTACCAGCTTAGGACCAACTAATTAGTGACGATTGAGGCGACTCGAATGAGCAGGGACGATGTTTATATTAGGACTGGGTTTCGAGATTTGTGGTAAACTCTCTAGGGCATTTGATTCATGATAGGTGGTTCCCGGAAATTAGACAGTTTGATCCTCCAGTTATCACAGGTAGCATGTCACTAGCATTTCCACTGTTTCAGTCGTTCTCGGTTGTGAGTTAGATCATTACTACTATGTTATTGTCCTGTTAAATAACAAACAGAAATCTGATTAGATTTGTGACAAGAAATGCGAATCTGAAATGTTTCAATCGATAGCTTGAATAGTTTTCGGGATATCGATTCGTTTCTGTTCATTTGATTGACTTATTTAATTTTTATAGATTGATTCTCAAGTTAAAGATTCATCATTTTAGTTAAAATTCATTTCTTTGGTTGAAAATTCAATAATTCCAGTTAAAGATTCATTATTTTAGTTGAAATCTCATCTTTTTGTTTTCAAATATAACTTTTCTACTTTGAAGATTTATCATTTTAAATGAAAATTCATAATTTTCTATAAAAATGTAACTATTTGGTAAAAATTTATCTATATCGTTTAAAATGCAATATTTTTACTTGAAAAGTTAGGGATTTAAAGTGGTTCAAATTGAATTTAGTATACTATCCATATTAATTTTTCTCAGTCAAGTACTGAATTTTAAGTATAAAAAGATAAAACAAAATTTTATTTGAATTATTATCCAAAGTCATGGACTTTAGAGAAAAATTCAAGAAATGATTAATTATGTTTGTAGCCTTATTTACTTATCGGCAAGACTGATATGTTTAAGAATAACTTATAAGATATTTGTAAAAGATTTCTAAATTAAAATTGTTAATTGAATCCCTAGAAACTGGGTGGAAAAAAATATGTATAGTACATTCGCGAAACTTTTTACATACCCCGAGTCGATTGCTTTAAATAGTGCAAAGTATTTCAATGAAAAATTGTGCCCGGAAAAAAACTTGAGATACTTGGAATCGTTAGGGAATTTTTCCCAGGCGAGAAAAAACTTAAGTTTGAACAAGAGGTGCAAGATATTAATTTAAAGACATCGAATTAATGTGTAGGCCTCGTACATCACTCACCAGACTAGCAACTTTTGCCTGGGATGCAAACTTTCAAAGTACGTAGCGCTTTTTTTTTAGAACATTTTATATAGTTCGAAAAAATATCACGAGCTATCCTAACTAATTAAAATTACTACGCATGTGAATTAAAAAGCATCTACTCTATTCACGATAATCTGAATAGTTTCGAGTGCCACTTAAAAAAAAATATCGAAAAGTCGAAAGTCCTAATTATGACTGGTAATGTGGATAACGTTTTATACGACCATTTATTTGAAATGCGTGAGTCTTTCAACGTCAATTGAGCATGTCACTGTTTTGCTGAGATTCGTTGCAGTGAGCGCATTTAGAAGATTTTATTTGGCCAATGTGCTGGTCGAGAGATTAAATTCTGATAATTCGATTAGGAGAGAACGATCACTATTATGTATATATGATTATTGTAGATTGTTATTAATTACAAATGTCCAAATGGCGGAACTTTTCGCAGCGAAGGGCTTCGTCTTTATGTTTTAAGTTCGAAATAGTATTGTTATTCAAATTATAATTATTATGATAATTATAATTATTATTAATGTAGCTTAACATGTATGAAACACATAAAGAGTATTAAATTTTCAAATTTAAAGACAACATGTGTTGCTTTATTGTCATCGACTTTAATAAACTTTTCCTACTACGGAAATCAATTTTATCGTTTGGCGATTTATTTTCTGCACCTACTTCTTAAATTATTTTGCAATTAATAATTTTTCATTCAAGTTTTTGATTTTTAAGAAGGAAAAATTACTCACTTTTTTGTTCGTCTCGACATTGGATAAGAAAAGTAACATCGTGAAAAATATTAATTGTCGACTTTGGGCAGTGATTAAAAACCAAAATTTGTATTTAAAAAAATACGAACACGTCAAAGGTATTTTATAGATAAACGAAAATGAAGTGAGAAGTTTCAATTTTTTTCAGGTGCTATTCACATACTGTTTCAAATGGCGATTAAAAATTTAATTGCTGAATTGATGAGGTAAATGGTTTTTTTCTGTGGTTTATCAAATTTCGAATATGTAAAATCCTTAAAAAATCATATTGAGTGAGTAAATAATAACTGATTTGGCTAAAATTTGGGTTACTTTCTTCTTTTTGGATCTACGAACAAATTTTGGTGGTGGGAGTAAACGATATTAAAAAAAGTAACGACAACCCTAATGTACGTTTTGGGCATTATTTTCATATGAAATGGAAATTAGTTAAGTAAAATTGAAAGAGATGGCTAAACCAATGTTTTCCTAATCTATAAACAGAGTTTTAATCGTTTTTTCAGCGCCCACTAAATAAATCAAGAAACAGACCTTTTTAATTTTAAATTTAAATTGGTGGAAAATCCCAAAGTGAACATTTTTTGCTTTACTTTAAAGAAAAAAGGAATTAATATTAAGTATTATTATTAATCTTTAGTACAAAAAGGAATTCATCATATTTCTTTGAATTCTCACAAAGCTAAAAAGAAAAAAATCTGGCTACTGCTCGGGTACATTCAAAGTGCGCACGGCTGACTGCTCGCAAGTTTGATCGCGCTCAAACGCTCACCCCTCGAGCTCGATAATTCATTCACATCGCGCTATGCACTTGCTATTTCCTTCACATTTGTCCACATAACTTTTAAACTTAATGATGAAAGCATAAAAAACCGTTGATAAAACCGTTAATTTGTTGATTGTGAATTCTCTTTTGTTAAAGCTCCTTCGGCTTTAAAGAACACATTCTCATTACGTATCTCGTGCTTCGCACTCGATTTTGTCAAAAATGTGAACTTTTCTGCATTATTTTCAACACTTTTATATCAAAGGTGTATACAATTTATTTGAAAAATAGTTGAAAAGATAGTACGAAATCTATTTCTCATGATTACTTTAATATGAGTTTCATAGTTTGAATTAAATTTTATTCTCAGGTACCCTGAGAAATGTATCATTGCAATAAATTTATATTGTTACAATTCATAATATGCCTTGGTATCGAAAAAATGTTTTTTCATTGTCTTGTTTTTATATTTGAAAAAGTGCGCATCCTACAAGAAAGAAACAGTTTTGCTATTATATATTTTATTGCAACTTGAGTCTTTTTTCCATAAATTTAATTTGCTTACTTTCGATGTTTTTTTAAAGGATTTAATGTAAAAATACGCATGCTAGCGTAAAGTGGTTTGAACAAATTTGTAGATGTAATTTAGGCGAAAAATTTGGTTAAATAAAATGTTATTGTAGCTTGTGTCATTGAAAAAAGGTAACTTTTTTTATTTTTAATTTATTATTGTAACAAGATGTTATAACAAATTTGTAGAACTTTCTTGAACAAGTTTTATTTTTTATTTTTTTTCATGTTTTGTATCATTTTTCCAAAAGTTTAATTTTTACATTCTCAACATTTATGGTTACGAAAGTATTAGAATTGTCGGAAATTTCACACCACAGTTTTTCAACAGATCTCCACGTTTCGAGACCCCCTGAATCAGAAAATCAAGTTTTTACGATGGCGTCTGTCTGTCTGTCCGTCCGTCCGTCCGTAAACACGTTAACTCTCGAAAAAATGCACGGATCAAGTCGATCTTTGGAACACCATTTTTAGGCCCTAAAAAAAGAACGAGTTCGTGAACCAGTCATTTTCTATCAAAATTCAAAAAGTGAGCGCATTTTGAAAACTTTAGAGACCACTTTTTTCTGAATATGAAAATTCTGTGTACGGATATTTATAGTATTAGCAAAGACGAAGAATTTATTCCAATGATCTTTTTCGATAAAAAGAATATTCGCAGAATTATAGCATTTTAAAATTTTTTTAAATGAGTGGAAAATCAATATTTTAGGCCAAAAAGCGCACGATATGAAAAAAATTCTAGAGAAAAAAAACATTGCTTTTTGATAGCCCTTCAAGATTATCATAACAACTTTATGGATTTTCTTAAAAAATCAATCAAAAATTCAATTTTTTGGTAAAACTATGCAGGATACGAAAAAAAAAAAATGAATGAACAAACATTGTGATACTAAAAAAGATCTACAAATTCGTTATTGTTCACTTCTTGATTGGACGCGTGCTTTTTGTTTTATTCGTGAAAAATAACGTTGAAAATAAAAAAAATAAAAAATTTGCGGAAAAACGACAGAAGTTACGAAAAAGAAATGATTTAACAAAAATTGTTTGCCCAAAAAAGAGCTACAAATTTGTAATGAATCACTTTTCAATAGAAGACGTAGTTTTGGTTTTAATCATAAAAATGAAATTAAAAATAAAAATTAAAAATTTGTGGAAAAGCAAAAAACGGTATTAAAACAAATTGATAGACAAAGTTATTCGCAAAAAAGAGATACAAATTTGTAATTGTTTATTACAATCTCCTAATTTATGATTAAGGAAGTATCAGAATGGCCAAACGACACAAACTGCGAAAAAAAGTCTAAAAGAGAAATTATAGCTTTTAAAAAATCCTACAAAATATCTTTTAACCATTTTTCAATAGGATTCGTAATTTTGTTTTTATTCATCGTAAGTAATATGCAGAAAATAGAAAATTCCAATATAACGCCAAAAGACACGAGATACGTAAAAAATTTAAAAGAAGACTTGCAGGATATTTTGCTTTAGCCATAAAAATAATATGAAAACGAAAATCCTATTCGTAGCATAACAACGCGAGATAGAGAAAAATACCTGAACAAAGGATTGAAGTTTTTTTATTTATTTTAAGGTTATTCAACACAAATATGTTTTGTTTGCAAGCCCGTTACTATAGAAAGAAATATTTGTACATTAAAAATGGATCCTGCTATACTGA
>JAAAKG020014552.1:0-20745 GCA_010014905.2 Druon quercuslanigerum | reverse complement strand
AAAATTAGTTTAAGTTTTAACTGAATACTTAAATTTTTTACCAAAGTATTTGAAATGAAAAAAAGTTATGTTCTAAATAAATTGTTGATTTTTCATGCTAAAAAGTTGAATTTAATTAATTAATAAGTTATTAATAAAGTAATAATTTATTGCTCCACAAATAAAGAAACTTTTTTTAAGCAAAACATTAAAATTTTCAACAAAAGATGCATTTTCAAATAAAAGGATGAATCTTAAAAAAACGAACTTTCAAGAAAAAGTGTCAAATATTTAACCAGAGAATTAAGTTTTTAACCAAAAAGTTGAATTTTTTTCTACAAAAAATATTTATTTATTAATTAATTTTCTACAAAAAACATAAATATGAAGTAAACATTTTTACCCATGCTAAAGTGCTACGGGACTTATTCTTTCCAGCCTAAAAATAAAAATGTAATAATAATCAATAATAATTTAGTATCTGCCTAATTTGTTGTAACAAATTCTAAATATTATTTGTAATTTTTCGTAAAGATAGAGTACACTTTTCCCTTTTTGTCGGATCGCAAAATTTCCAGCCTTTTCTATTTAAACAATTTTCTTCTTCGGTCCGAACTCGATTTTCTTTTTTTTCCTTTTTTTCCTTTTTTCTCCCTTATTACTGCTCCTCAAGGCAGGGAGACCCCCAATGAAGAGGGTGTAATTCGCTCGCCTTGTAAACGCCGGTAAAGTTACTCCTAGGGAACTCCAAAGAACCGCCCCAACGGTTTTCGTCAGGTGGTTCTAAAAGTCTTTAAGCTTTTAGAGAACAGTGCTGCCGACCTGAATTTTCCATGATTTCACCATTTGAGGCGAGACCCGTTTTTGAAGGAGGAAAATTCTTTTAAGGGTTAATTCAGTTTCTTGAGAAGCAATTACTTGGAAGAGGAGGTTTATATTTTACGAGCTCTCAACACTTTTTAAAAGATCCTCATTGAAGCACCACTTCAATTGTTGCAAAAGAATCTATTAGAAATTCTTTTTTGTTATGTTATTCAGAAATAAATTTTGGACGGAATTTCATTTCCGTTAGAAACAATTATGAAATTATTGAAAAATGTGAATCCTTTAAAAAAATCTATACGGTAAGGTTCATTTTTTCAACTAAATATTTAAATTTATAAACTGATGAATCTTTAATAAAAAAATAAATTTTCAACAAAAAGTGTATTAGTTAATCTTTCCACCAACAAATATTTTAATTGTTGATAAGAAACTGTGAAATTAAACAAAGTCATACAAATCTTCAACAAAAGAGTGGAATTTTTAAGATTATATTTTTCAAAAATAAAGTTTTGACGAAATTTCATTTCCGTTACAAAAAAATG
Source organism: Druon quercuslanigerum (assembly GCA_010014905.2). Taxonomy (NCBI): domain Eukaryota; kingdom Metazoa; phylum Arthropoda; class Insecta; order Hymenoptera; family Cynipidae; genus Druon; species Druon quercuslanigerum. The sequence goes on along the minus strand of JAAAKG020014552.1, from coordinate 19,399 downwards.
GTGAAATTATTGAAATTGAAATTATTGAAAAATGAGAATCCTTTAAAAAAATCTGTAAGGTAAGGTTTATTTTCCAACTAAATATTTAAATTTACAAACTGATAAATCTTTAATAACGAAATTAATTTTCAACATAGCGTGTATTAGTTAATCTTTCCAACAATAAATATTTTAATTTTCTTTTCTTTTTTATTTAATTTTAATTTTAATTTTTTAACTAAATATTTAGAAACTGATGAATCTTTGATAAAAAAATAAATTTTCAACAAAAAGTGTATTGGTTAATCTTTCCAACAATAAATATTTTAATTTTCGATAAAAAGCTGTTAAATTAAACAAAATAATACAAATTTCAATATAAGAGTGGAATTTTTAAGATTATATTATTCAGAAATAAAGTTTTGACGAAATTTAATTTTCGTTACAAAAAAATGGTGAAATTATTGAAATTGAAATTATTGAAAAATGAGAATCCTTTAAAAAAATCTGTAAGTTAAGGTTTATTTTCCAACAAAATATTTAAATTTACAAACTGATGGATCTTTAATAACCAAATTAATTTTCAACAAAGCGTGTATTAGTTAATCTTTCCAACAATAAATATTTTAATTTTCTTTTATTTTTTTATTTAATTTTAATTTTAATTTTTCAACTAAATATTTACAAACTGATGAATCTTTGATAAAAAAATAAATTTTCAACAAAAAGTGTATTAGTTAATCTTTCCACCAACAAATATTTTAATTTTCGATAAGAAACTATTAAATTAAACAAAGTAATACCAATTTTCAACAATGGTGAAATTATTAAACTTTAAATTATTGAAAATTGTAAATCCTTTAAAAAAATCTGTAGCGTAAGGTTTATTTTATAACTAAATATTTAAATTTACAAACTGATGAACCTTTGATAAAAAAATAAATTTTCAACAAAAAGAGTATTAGTTAATCTTTCCAATAATAAATATTTTAATTTTCTTTTATTTTTTATTTAAATTTTATTTTAGTTTTTAAACTAAATATTTAAATTTACAAACTGATGAATCTTTGATAAAAAAATAAATTTTTAACAAAAAGTGTATTAGTTAATCTTTTCAACAATAAATATTTTTATTTTATTTTTTATTTTATTTTAATTTTAATTTTAGTTTTAGTTTTTCAACTAAATATTTAAATTTACAAACTGATGAACCTTTGATAAAAAAATAAATTTTCAACAAAAAAGTATTAGTTAATCTTTCTAACAATAAATATTTTAATTTTGTTTTAATTAATTTTATTTTTTATTTTATATTATTTTTATTTTAATTTGTCAACTAAATATTCAAATTTACAAACTGATGAATCTTTGATAAAAAATAAATTTTCAACAAAAAGTGTATTAGTTAACCTTTCCGACAATAAATATTTTAATTTTCTTTTATTTTTTATTTAATTTTATTCTTTCAGCTAAATATTTAAATTTATAAACTGATGAATTTCTGATTCAAAAATAAATTTTCAACAAAAATGGTATAAGTTAATCTTTCCAACAACAAATATTTTAATTTTCGACAAGAAACTATTAAATTAACAAAATAATACAAATTTTCAACATAAGAGTGGAATTTTTAAGATTATATTATTCAGAAATAAAGTTTTGACGAAATTTCATTTCCGTTACGAAAAAATGGTGAAATTATTTAACTTGAAATTATTGAAAAATGAGAAGCCTTTACAACAATCTGTAGGGTAATGTTTATTTTTGAACAAAATATTTAAATATACAGACTGATGAATCTTTGATAAAAAAATAAAGTTTCAAGTTAATTTTTCCAACAATAAATATTTTAATTTTACTTTATTTTTTATTTTATTTTAATTTTAATTTTTCAACTAAATATTTAAATTTACAAGCTGATGAATCTTTAATAAAAAAATAAATATTCAACAAAATGTGTATTAGTTAATCTTTTCAACAATAAATATTTTAATTTTCGATAAGAAACTGTTAAATTAAACAAAATAATACCAATTTTCTGCAAAATAGTTAAATTTACGACTAAAAAGACGATTTTTCATCAAAATAAGTGAATTCGTAACTGAAAAATAATAATTATTTAGCAAAAATGAAATAGCTCTATTATTAGTTTTAAAAAAAGGAAAAAACTTTTTATTAAAATAATGTATCTTTGATCAAAGAAATTAATTTTTAATCAAAGAGTAGAATTTGCAACCCAGAAGAAAAATTTTCTACCAAAAAATGTAAATGTTTAACATAATAGATCAATTTTCAACTACAAAAGATAAATTTCGAACAAAAAATAGAATTGTTTAATTTCACGTTACAGGAATATGTTTTTGATGAAAAATTTGGACAAAAAATGGAATAGTTAAACTTTTAGTGAAAAAATTAATTTTCTATAAAAAAAATCCTAATTCCAACCAAAGCAATGACATTTCACCTAAAACGAACAATTTAAAGCAACAGAAAAAACATTTTTAGGAAAATGCATACAATTTTAACCAATAATTTTGATTTTGAATAGAATTTTTAACCTAATTGTTTAAGTCGATGGATTTCTTGAATTTTTAAACATTTTTATTTAGTCGATCCCGATGTCTTTTAACCTTGCCTTAAATTCTTAGGCATTTCATCAAATTATGTTGAATTACCTTGAATTTTTTTTAATTCACTTGAATTCTTCTCAATTTACTCAATTCTGCTTGATTATTAATTTAGCTTCAAAGGTTTGAAGAGATTCGAAATTATTTTTTGAATTCTCCCTAAACTTTTAACCCAGAAAAGAAGACTTTTCAACAACAAAGTTAAATTTGAGTCAAAAAATGTGAATTCTCAACAAAACAGTTAAATTTAAACAATAATTTAACCAAAAAAAAACGCTAAATATTTAGTTTAAAAATCGAATTAAAAAATTTTCAATCAATTTAATATGAATAAAGAGACAACATTTTAACAAAGTAGTGGAATCCTTAACATATAAATATGAATTTTCAAACTAGAACATTAATTTTTTATGGCAAAAAAATTTTCTAACAAACTAATTAAATTTTTAAATAAATAGTAAAACAAAAGTTTATTTTAAACGAAATTGTTAATTTTCAAGCGAAAAGTCCAATTTTGTGCAAAAGATTTGAATTTTCATGCAAAAAATAATTTCTTAATTAAACATCTTATAGTTTAGTTCAACCGCAACAGTATAATTATTAACCAAGAAATTGCATTTGCAAACGAAAGAGGTCAATTTTAAACCAAGAAGGATGATTTTCTAACAAAAAACGGAATAGTTTTCATTTTCAGCAAAATATTTCAATTTTCAGTCTTAGACATGAATTTTCAACTAAAAACGATATATTTTAAACTAAAAGGTTAAATTTAAAAAAAAGAGAACTGTTCAACGAAAAAGATGAATCTTTAACAAAAAAAGTAAATTTTTAACCAAAGAGTTACCTTTCGACCATATAGTTTAATTTTCTATAAAATTGTTGAATTTTCATGATAAAAACATAATATTTCTACAAAACAGTTCAATTTTCAAAAATTTTAATTATCAATTTTCAAAAAATGAATACTCAACGGCAAACTTTATAGTTAAATGTAACTAAAGAAGAAGAATTATTATTTACAAAACAGTTTAATTTTTAATCAAACAGTGGCATAAATAAATTTTCAATCAGGAAAGTTAAATTTACAATTAAAGATATCAGTTTACAACCAAAAATGCAATAGGTACATTTTCAGCGATGAGATGTAATTCTCAACTGAAAGGAAAAACGAATTTTTGTCAAAATAGTTCAATTTTGAACCCAAGATATGAATTTTCAATCAAAAAAGATTAATTTTTAATCAAGTAGTTGCATTTTCAACTATAAAGGATAAATATTCATAAAAAAATTGAATAGTTCAATTTTGAGTATAAAAAATTAATTTTCAACTAAAAAAAGAAACGAATGTTTAGCACAATAGTTAAATTTTCAACAAAAATAATTTTGAACAAGGTAGTTAAATTTGCAATCAGGTAATAGAATTGTTCACCAAAGAAGGTGAACCAATTTTAAAGAAAAATAATAATAAATAATAATGTGGACGCTTCCTAATTTGTTGTAACCAATTTAAAATTTTATTTCTCACTGAATTTAATTCTTTTTTTCTTGTGTCTTTCTGTTTCCCGCTAGGATGTAATTTGCTCGCCAAACAAATATATGAATTAAAAAAAAAATAATTTTAACTTATTTGAATAATAATTTTTAAATAATTTTTTAACCAAATAGACGATTTTTTTAGAAATTACTTATTTTTTCAGCTAAAGACTGATTTACAAAAAAATTTATACTTTTAAGCCAGAGAAGAAGAATTTTCAAGTAAAAAATGTGAATTTTTCACGAAATTTTTAAATTATAAAAAAAGATTGAAAAATTATCTAATTAAATTGTAAATCAATCACAATGTAAAAAGAAGAATTTTGAACCAAGAAGATTGTCTACCAAAATATATATTTTGAAATAAATACATATTAGAATTTTTTAATGAAATACATCAATTTTATAACAAATATTTGTATTTTAAAACCATAACGATACATTTTCAAAGAAAAACCTGATGACTTAAATAAGAAAAAAGTTTATTTCTAAACAAATTGTTTAATTTTTAATAAAACTGTTAAATTTTTAATCAAAATATTCCAATTTCCTTCATATCAGTTGAATTTTCATTTGAAAAATTAATATTCAGGGAAGCATGTTATACTTGACTTTAACAAAATGAGGTTAAATTTAAACCAAACAGTTACAATTTTGAAACAAAAGGGATGAATTTTCAACCACGAAGATGAAAATGTGAATTTTTAACGAAATCATTACATTTAAAAAAAACCATATATTTCTAACAAAAAACAAAATAGTTAAATTTTTATTTTAAAAACCTAGTTTGAAAAATTATTTATTCCAATTGTAAATATGACTTCTAAATAAACTGTTGAATTTTCAAGCTAAAAATTTGTATTTTTTACAAAACAGTTAAAAAATTATTTCTCAGTGAAACATGTCACAGTTGGTTAAAATTGTATGTATGTATTATAGAAAATTAATTATTTAAGAAAAAGTTTAAAAAGTTAAAATTTTTTTTTGGATAGACATGTAATCTTTTGGTTAAAAATTTATTTTATTTCGTTAAAAACTTATTCCTGTAACGTGAAATTGAACCATTCTATTTTTTGTTCGAAAGTTATCTTTTTTAGTTGAAAATTGATCTACTATGTTGAACATTTACTATTTTTTATAGAAAATTATTCTTCTGAGTTTTACATTTTATTATTTAATTGAAAATTAATTTTTTTGTTTTAAGATACCTAATTTTAGTAAAAAGCTTTTTAAAAAAATAGAAATAAACTGTGAGCAAAGTAGTTAAATCTTTAACCAAGAAAATTAACTTTCTACCAAAGAAATGAAACGCATATAACAAATTTCGAAAAAAAGAATTGTTTAGATTTATCATCAAAAATTAGTTTAAAAAAAAACTAATTTTTTACCAAAGAAATTATTTTCGACCAAAAAGATTAACTTTTGACCGAAACAGAATAAATTTTAACAAATTACATAAATTTCAAACCAAATTTAGTTTAATTTTCTTTTTTTTATAATTCTTCTGAATACTTAATTCTGTTTTAAGTCGATTGATTTCTTAAATATTTATTTCACTTAAATCCTTCTCAATTTACTCAATTTTACTTAATTATTAATTTAGCTGCAAATTTTTTTACAGTCCTTATTTATTTTTTTATAAGAAATTAGTAAGACTTCAAGGATTTGAAGATATTTTAAATTATTTTTTGGAATTCTCCCTGAATTCTTATTAATTTATACTGAATTCCTTTGAATTTTTTTTAGCGTTATTTAACTTTTTTTATTTATTTAGTTTCTTCTAAAGTTACTAAATTCTATTTAATTCAATAAATTTTTTTCTATTTTAAAAATTTTGTATATAAATGATACTGAAATCTTCTGGCCTCAACTTGAATTTCAAGGCAATTCATCAATTTTTTTTTAATTTCCTTGTATTTTTTTGAGCTGATTTTAAATTTTCTGAATTCAATATTTTTTTTTATATTTCCAAACTTTTTTTAATATATTTGATTTTTTCATAATTCAGCTCGAATTTTTGTAAGTTTTATCGAATTTTTCTCGTTTACCATAAATTACACTAAATTAATTCCAATTTCACAGAAACCCGTGGGATTTTTTTTTATCTAAAAAATGTTTTCAGATGATATCAATTCTTTTGAATTTAACTTAAATTATTTTAAACTCTTACGAATTTATCTTGAATTTGTTACCCTTTGAGCTTTTAATTTTTAAAGATATTTTACCGAAAAGATCTCAGAATTAAAAAAGTATTGAGATTGAAAAATCTTACAATAATATTTTTATTTAATTTATAAATTTCTTATTTTAAGATGTAAATCTTTTGTAAAAAAAACTGTGGAGTAATACATTATTTATATTTTTATAAAACGTGTAGTAAATATTAAGCTTAAAAAGTATTTTTAAAATGAAATATCTCAAGCCAGAAATTTTTAATCGAAAATAATAAACTCAGTAAACTTAAAGTTTTTAAAGCAACAAGATTTTAATAATACAGAGGGAGAAAATTTTATTAGGGTTCCTAGGTTTCAGACTATAACTATAACTTGATGTAAAAGAAAGTTTTGCTTTGATAAGTCGAAAAAAGTTTGTGAAATTAAATTTTATAATAATAAAACTTCTGAATTAAAATCCTTCAAGGAAAGTTACAAACTTTATAATGACAATGCAGAAAAAGTTTGTGCTTTAGGTCGCGTACTTTTTTTAACTTGAATATTTTTCAGAATTTGGATTTGAATTTTTGTAATTCGTAGCAATTTAAGTAACCGTCAAAAATAATTGGGACTGGCACATATTTACTTTTAACGTTTTTTTCCCCAATTACTTTTTAGTCACTTTTTACAGATAAAAAGCTGAATTTATAAATTTTTCTATTATTTTATTTTATTTTTTTTTATTGCAAAAATTAACCCGTGGGTTAACCACTATTGAATTTAGGGTTACGCAGTTTCAAAATTTTCTTTAATTCTTTTGAAAATTCTAAGGGTATTTAAAAAAATTGTCAAGTAATTCTAAGGATATTCAAATGTATTCAAGATATTTGAAAAGATGTTAAATGATTTTCAGTATTTTAGGATATTTTACAAAATTTATTGAAATTATTAACTTAATTTAGTAATTAATTGATTTTATAAAATTCCAAGGAATGAATAATTTAATTTAATAATTTACTCGGATTTCAAAGAATTCGAAATCTCTTAGGATATTTAAAAAGATTCTAAAATATTTTTACGATGATTAAAAAGTTTTAAAATATTTTAAAGGATGTTAAATACTGTAGAGTATTTTAAAAGATTCATAGAAATTAACAATTTTTAAATTTAGAATTTTAATGGGATTATTTTAATTCTTTTAATTATTTAAATGGGATTTGGAATCTTTTAGAATATTTTGAAAAGAATACAAAAAATTTTCATGATATTTTTCAAGATTTTGAATTTTTCAGTTTATTTTACAAGATTTCAAGGAATAATAAATTTAATTTAGTAATTTAATAGGATTCCAAAGAATTTTAAATCTTTCAGGATTTTTTTAAACATGCGTAAACATTTTTACGATATTTAAAAAATTTCAAAAGTTTTTGAAGTATTTCTAATTCTGAGGCTATTTTAAAGGATTCCAAAGAATTTTTTTTCAAATAATGTCAATGAATTCGAAAAAGATTTACATTATTTCAAGGGATTTCCACAATTTTAAACGATTTTATAGAATTTGAAAAAAATCAGGTCTATACCTATTTCTGAATTTTCTTGAAATTTAAAAAAATCTTTTAGGGTGTTTTAAATAATTCCAAGAAATTTTTAATTGACTTACAAAATTCGAATTAATGTTAAACAATTCGAAAGATTGTATGATATTTCTAAAAGCGTAATGGAATTTGTAAGACCATTAAAAATTTTAAGAAAATTAAAAAATTTGGAAGGATTTTAAATACTGTCGGGTATTTTAAAAGATTCAAAGTACTTAATATTTTTTTGATTTCGATTTTGAATGGAATTCTAAAGGATTTGGAATCTTTTAGAATATTTTGAAGATTCAAAAAAATGTCACAATATTCTTCCAGATTTTAAACCATTCAGGGTATTTTGCTAGATTCCAAGAAATAACTAATTTAAATTACTAATTTAATGGGATTCCTAAGAATTAAAATTTTTTAGGATTTTTTAAAACGTCCCAAAAAATTTTCAGGATCTTAAAAAAGTTTCAACAGTTTTTTAAAGAGTTTTAATCTTTTAGAGTATTTCACCAGAGTCCTAAGAATTATTAATTTAATTTATTAATTTATCGGGATTCCAAAGAATTCGACATTTCTTAGGATATTTTTAAGATTCTAAAACATTTTTACGATATTTAAAGTTTTAAATTATTTTAAAAGATGGTTAATAATGTAAGGTATTTTAAAAGATTCAAATTTTGAAAAGAATCCACAAAATTTTCACAATATTTTTAAAGATTTTTAATCTTTCAGGATATTTTTACAAGATTCCAAAGAATAATACATTTAATTTAGTAATTTTATGGGATTCCAAAGAATTCAAAATCTCTCATGATTTACGATACTTAGAAAGTTTCAAAATATTTTAAAGGATGTTAAATACTGTAGGGTATTTTAAAAGATTCAAATGAATTAATAATTTTTTAATTTAGAATTTTAATGGGATTCTAAAGGATTTGGAATCTTTTAGAATATTTTGAAGATTCAAAAAAATGTCACGATATTTTTCCAGATTTTAAATCATTCAGGGTGTTTTACTAGATTCCAAGAAATAATTAATTTAAAGTACTAATTTAATGGGATGCCAAAGAATTTTAAATCTTTTAAGATTTTTTAAAACATCCCAAAAAAATTTCACGATCTTTAAAAAGCTTCAACAGTTTTTTAAATATTTTTAATCTTTCAAGGTATTTTACAAGATTCCAAACGAATTAATAATTTAATTTATTAATTTATTGGGAATTTCAGAGAAATCGAAATCTCTCAGGATATTTTAAAAGATTCCAAAACATTTTAACGATATTTAAAAAGTTTCTAAATATTTTAAAGGATGTTAAATACTGTAGGGTATTTTAAAAGATCCACAGGAATTAATAATTTTTAAATTTATTATTTTAATAGAATTCCAAAGGATTTGGAATCTTTTAGAATATTTTGAAAAGATTCCAAAAATTTTTCACAATATTTTTAAAGATTTTTAATTTTTCAGGATATTTTTACAAGATTCCAAAGAATAATACATTTAATTTAGTAATTTTATGGGATTTCAAAGAATTCGCAATCTCTTAGGATATTTTTAAAGATACTAAAACATTTTTACGATATTTAAAAAGTTTCAAAATATTTTAAAGGATGTTAAATACTGTAGGGTATTTTAAAAGATCCACAGGAATTAATAATTTTTAAATTTATTATTTTAATAGAATTCCAAAGGATTTGGAATCTTTTAGAATATTTTGAAAAGATTCCAAAAATTTTTCACAATATTTTTAAAGATTTTTAATCTTTCAGGATATTTTTACAAGATTCCAAAGAATAATACATTTAATTTAGTAATTTTATGGGATTCCGAAGAATTCAAAATCTCTCATGATATTTTAAAAGATTCTAAAACATTTTTACGATACTTAGAAAGTTTCAAAATATTTTAAAGTATGTTAAACACTGTAGGGTATTTCAAAAAATTCAAAGGAATTAATAATTTTTAATCTAGAATTTTAATGGGATTCCAAAGAATTTGGAATCTTTTAGAATATTTTGAAAAGAATCCAAAAAATTTTCACAATATTTTTAAAGATTTTAAATCATTCAGGGTATTTTACTAGATTCCAAGAAATCATTAATTAAATTAAGCAATTTAATGAGATTCCAAAGAATTTTAAATCTTTTAGGATTTTTTAAAACATCCCAAAAAATGTTGACGATCTTTAAAAAGTTTCAACAGTTTTTTAAATCTTTTTAATCTTTCAAGGTATTTTACAAGATTCCAAAGGAATAAATTATTTAATTTATTAATTTAATGGGATTCCAAAGAATTAGAAAGCTCTCAGAATATTTCAAAAGATTCTAAAATATTTTTACGATATTTAAAAAGTTTTAAAATATTTTAAAGGATGTGAAGTACTGTAGGGTATTTTAAAAGATTCGAAGGAATTAATAATTTTAAAATTTAGAATTTTAATGGGATTAAAAAGGATTTGTAAGCTTTTAGAATTTTTTGAAATATCCGTAAACATTTTTACGATATTTAAAAAATTTCAAAAGTTTTTGAAGGATTTCTAATATCTAATGATATTTTAAATGATTCTAAAGAATTTTTTGTTTAAATAATGTTTATATTTTATCGTATTTTAAAAGATGTCAATGAATTCGAAAGAAATTTACCTAATTTCAAGGGATTTCCACAATTTTAAACGATTTTATAGAATTAAAAAAAAATCAGGTCTGTACCTATTTCTGAATTTTCTTGAATTTTGTAAAAATCTTTTAGGGTTTTTTAAATGATTCCATTACATTTTTAATAGATTTAAAAAATTCGAATTAATGTTAAAACAATTTGAAAGATTGTAAGATATTTACAAAAGCCTAAGAAAATTTCAAGAAAATTTAACAAATTTTCAAAGATTCCAAGGAATTTTGATGAGGTTTTCAGAATTTCAAGGAATTTCCAAAAATCTTAATGATATAAAGGGATTTAAAAAAAAATCAAAAATACTTTACCTATTCGAGAATGTTCTTGAAATCTATTGGATTATTTTAGGCTGTTTTAAAAGATTCTAAGGAATTTAAAATTTTCTTCAGTAATTTAATGGCATTTCAAATAATAATAATAATAATAATAATTTTATATAATATAAAACGATGTTACAAAACCTATAAGGTTTTAATATATTTAAAAATATTGCACACGATTTTATAAGTTGTCCACGGCCTTAAATAATTTAAAGAAAGTTCTAAAGGTTTAAAAGGTCTTTTAAAAGTATTTTTAAAAATTCCAAGGAATTTTTTAAAACTAAAAAATTTTCACAGATGCCAAAATAATTTAAAGGATTTAAAGTATTTTAGGATATTTTCAAATATTTCAAGGAATTTTCGATTGATTTCAGTAAGTTAATAGAATTTTAAATTTTTTTACATATTTTAAGTTGTATTTAAGAATGCCAGGGCTATTTCAACAACTTTTAAAAGTTTAAAAGGGTTTTAGAAGATATGAAAAATCGTCAGGAATTTCATCCGATTTCAAGGAATTTTTTATTGATTTGAGTTCCAAAGAATTTGAAACATTTCATGGTATTTTGACATATTCGAGGGTATCTTAAAAGATTTATATTATTTTGATTATTTTATTATTTATATTTTTCAAATTTTCAAGCTTTTTCAAGGAATTTTTTATTTGTTTCAATAATTTAAATTGCTTTAAAAGAATTTTAAATATTTTAAAGTATTCAAAAAAAGCCAACACTTTTTTTTTAAATTGTCAAGTAATTCTAAAGATATTCAAATATATTCAAGGAATTTGAAAAGATTTTAAAGAATTTTCAGTATTTTGGGGTATTTTATAAGATTCATCAAAATTATTAATTTTATTAAGTAATTTAATGGGTTTCTAAAGTATTTGAAATCTTTTATAACATTTTAAAATATTCCAAAACATTTTCACGATCTTTAAAAAGTTTCAACAGATTTTTAAAGATTTTTTATCTTTTAAGGTATTTTACAAGATTCCAAAGAATTAATAATTTAATTTATTAATTTACTCGGATTTCAAAGAATTTAAAATCTTTCAAAAGACTCTAAATATTTTCTGAATTCTTGAAAGATTCCAAAGAATTTTTCATTGTATTCAATCATTTTAATGGATTTTAGTGTATTTTAAATAATTTGTGTAATTTTAAAAGATTCCAAGGCATTTTGAACAGATTTTTGGAATTTTAAGGAATTTCCAAAAATTTTATTGGTTATAATGGATTGGAAAAAAAATCAAAAATTCTTTACCTACTTGAGAATGTGCTTAAATTCTATTGGATAATTTTAAGGAATCTCAAAAGACTTTGAAGAATTTGAAGTATTTTAGGATATTTTCAAATATTTCAAGGAATTTTCGATTGATTTCAGTAATTTAATAGGATTTTAAAAGATTAAAAAAAAAGGACAATTTTAACAATTTTCAAACGTTTAAAAGGGTTTTAAAAGACATGAAAAATTGTCAGGAATTTCATCCGATTTCAAGGAACTTTTTATTGACTTTGATTCCAAAGGATTTAAAACATCTCACGGTATTTTGACAGATTTATATTATTTTTTATTATTTCATCATTCATGTTTTCTAAAATTTTTAAATGATTGCAAGGAGTTTTTTATTTGTTTAAATAATTTGAATGGCTTTCAAAGGATTTTAAATATTTTACAAGATTCAAAAAAAGTCAGGGCATCTTTGAAAACTTTCAAATGTTTCAAATAACTTTAAATGTTTGGCAAAAAAATTCCAAGAAATTGTTAATTTATTTTAATAATTTAAAAAGATTTCAAAGGTTTTAAAATATTTTAGGGCATTTTCAAAAATTCTAAGACATTTTTAACAGATCGTCAGAATGTCAAGGGATTTCTACATATTTTAATCACTTTAAGCGATTTGAAATATTAAACATTGTTTCCTAAAATTTGAGAAAATATGAAATTTAAAAGGATCTCAAAGGATTAAAATTTTTTTAATTGTTCTAAAAATGTCAAGGAATTTTCAAAAACTGCAAAAAACGGCTTTCTAAATATTTAAAAATGAGCCTAAGGAATTTGTAACTGATTTAAATAATTTCAAGGGACTTTGAAATATTTGAAATAAATTTTACAAAATCTATAAAGTTTAAATATATTTTTATAAAATCGAAAGGATTTTATCATATTTCCAAGTATTTTATTAATTTTAAAGAATTTTAAAATCTTTTAAGGTGCTGTAATAAATTTATCAGGAAATATCAGATCTCATAGAATTTCACAAAATTGTATAATATTTAAATGGATTTCAAAGAACTTCTTCAAAAGAGGATCTATAATTTATTTAATTCATTTTAAACTTGCTGAATTTAAAGAATTTTTTTAATTGATTGGAATTATTTTAAATTGCTTTGTCGATTTTCGTTAAATTTAAAACAACATTGGACACATTATTATTGAATATTAATAATTTGTTGGATTAGAAGTTTTTCATTTTTGTTCACTTTTTTGGTTCAACTTCAAATTAGTCTTTTTTTAATTTAAATGCGAGTAAAATAGGCTATTGCTGTCTTGAGAGTAATTCAAATTAAAATGTATATATTTAAATAAAAAATTTTGTTATTTAATTTATACAATATTTTGAATTTAAATTATAAAAACGTTTGAATGTAAGTCTTTAGTATGAACAGTCAGGAAAAAAGAAATATTATTTTAGGAGAAATGGCGAAATTTTGTAAATAAAGTTTTGCGACCAGCCTGTATTCTAATTTTCTTTTAATTAAAAAATTATTCTTATCAAAAGTTTTTTTTGGTTAAAGAGTTTTGATGTTAACAAACAGATCCGAGTTTGTAAAAAGATATTTGCGCAAGAGCCTTTTTTGAATTCTCGAATTTCATTGGTCGGCCGCCATGATCAATTAACATAGGAAAAGTGATACGGTGGACCAAGTTGTAAATGAAATTAAAATTCCCGTATTTAAGGTTGTTCATTTGTAAACAAATTTAAAATACCAATTAAAGGAAAATTAAATTTGTTAAATGCTGCAGAGGTATGAACTAATAATTTAATGAACTCATTTAAAGACGATCCCGTGTATTTTCACGATAAAAATGATCTTCTTTTGTTTCTGAGGTTATGGTTCATTACAGTTTTCAATGGCGGCACAAAAACCAATTAAGTTTCAGGTGCTTGTTTTGATGGTTTCGAAGTGATTATTTAATAAGAAAAATATGCAAAAAGTGCACAAGTCAGGATATAAAAGGTTCATGTACAGCCGGAAATGAAAAATGTTCAAGAAAATTGAAAAATTAAAGAAAAAATCGGAAACAGGTTATATTATTATGAAAGAAAATATGAATCCAACAATCATGCTTTTCGACGTTTCAAACATTAGTATGTCAGAAATGACTTTCAAAATGCCAGATAAGTACATTGTTCTTCTTATAAGAGTGAAGCAGCATCTCGGAGATCATGATATTGTATCTCTCAGATTTCTGTCGGCCAGACTGAAAATAGGAATCAGAATATTATTTATCATTGGATGTTATACGCGCCAGTTAATAGTAATTCCAGGTAAATAAAAGACGCCTTCTGGGACACTTTAAATGACACGATAAATATTTGCAATCACGGTGGATGAATAATTCTGCTAGGAGATATTAATGGATGGGTAGGCATCCAAAATCAGGATACAGAAAGAGTAACAAGTAATTTTGGGGATCCAAGAACAAACTATATAAGAGATAAATTAGTTTACATATGCTTAGAAAGCGGTCTGCCTATTGCAAATACTTGGAAATAGCCACATTATAATTGACTTTTTTGTTGTAGATGGAAGAATAAGATCGTTAGTCAAAGATACAAGGGTTATGAGGGGTTCTGAATGCAATACCGATCATTACCTTCTGATCTCCAAAATTAATATAAGTCGGGGATGGAGAAAAACGCGGACTAACAAAACAAAACGAACGCGAATCAAGATTGAGAACCTACAGAAACCGGATGTGCGAATATATTTCCGAAATAAGATAATCGAAATCATAGGTAAGGTAACTTGGGAGGCGCTTATACGAAATAAAGATATAGAAGGCGCATGGACTATGTTCCGGGATATCATTGCTAGATGTGCGATCGAAGTGTGTGGTACTGCTTTTGTATGAAGAATGTGTGGTGATGCATGGTGGAATAATGAAATTGAGGCTGCCCCAAAACCAAAGAAAGAAGCGTACAGAAAAACTTTAAACATAGCAGGTCTTAGCGATAAGGAAAGAAATAGACGTGTATATGATTACAGGCACAAAAAGAGGATACTCATACTCAAGCGACTAATTAAAGAAAGTAAAGATAAAATTAGAGCAAAAGGAGAGAAATAAATACAAAACGACTTTGAATGAATCAAGAAACTACTTTATAAAGGAATGAAGGGAAATAAAAGTACAGAGTTTGTCAACATGAGAAATAGTAAAGGGGAAATGCAATATGAGGCAGGCGGTGTTAGTGACACTTTCAGAGACCATTTTAGGGGAAAAACTGGGGAAAAACTTTGGTAAGTTCAAAGTGGGTTTATTCCAAGAAGGTCATGTACGGATCAAATATTTAGCTTAAGGCAAGTCACAGAAAAAAGTTTGAGAGTGGAAAAAAAGTTTTCTGTGCATTCGTTGACCTAGAAAAAGTTTTCGACAAGGTAGATAAAAGTAAACTTTGGGAAGTCCTGAAAGAGTACGGAGTAAATGGATGGCTTCTACAAGCTAAAAGAAAAATTTATACTTGTAGCAAAGCGAGTGTAAGGGTACATGGGAAATTGAGTGACTGGTTCGATATTATGTAAGGCGCTAGACAAGGATGCGTTATGTCTTCATGGCTATTAATATTATTCAAGGACGAGTGTTTAGGAATAGTTCTTTTTGACGATGAAGGTGTGGATCTCGAAACAGTAAGGGTACGTGGGTTAGCGTTCGCAGATGATAAGGTTGTTATGGCAGAGTCAATCAAAGCATGAAGAGCATGGGCCTCAAAATTATTGTGAATAAAACAAAAACTATGTTGTTCGAAGGAAAGAGTGAGAAAACAATATACAACACTGTAATAAATGATGAGAGAATTGAAAAAGTTGATAGATTCGCATACCTTGGTAGCTTATTTACTAGGGCCGGGAAGGTAGATGAGGAGAGTAAGAAGGGACATCAGAAGCCATAAAAACACGAGAGACTGCATGAAAAAATGCATGGACGTTAAAGAAGCAAGAGAAGTATGCCAGGACAGGAAAGTATGGTTAATAAGAAGAGTCTCAGTAGAGTGTATGACGCCTGAAACAAAATTCCGTGGATACTAATGGACCAAAGTGAATTATCTTGAATTCTTCTGAAATATTGTACATTATTTTTAAAGTCCCCGAGAAATTTGATATAAACTTCAATAATTTGAATGGAGAATATAATTTGAAATATTGTAAGGAATTTTAATAAGATGCCAAGGAATTTTAAATTTAATTGCAATAACTTGAAGGACCTTTAAGTTTTTAAAATATTTAAACCAATTTTACGAGATTTTATTAGCTCTACAAAGATTTTAATAATGGCAAGGATTTTATAAATCTCTCAAGGAATTCTAATAAATTTATTTTTATTAGTATGTCCTGAGTCGTTTTTAATTCACTTTATTGCTTTTGAAATTGAGCTTTACTTTCATGAATTAGATCGAATCGTTCTCATCTTTCTTAAATTTTGTTTAAATTTACACAAATTGTACTAAAATAAATGGATTTTTTTGCCTTTATAAAATTATTTCCAAGTGGAATTGTTGCGCTTATTTAGAAAATACGTATTTATTATTGAAAATTGAACTGCTTGGTTGAAAGTTTAACTACTATCTTGAAAATTAATGTTTAATTATTTTTTCAAACTGGAAATTAAACTATTTAGTTCTCTTTTTTCTTTAAAATTTAACAATTTGGTGCAAAATTTGACAATACGGTAGAAAATTCAACTTTCGGTAGAAGATTCGTTTTTCTATTCAAAATTGATTTATTTTCTGATGAAAATTTGTTTAATTTGGATTAAAAATATATTTTTTCAGTTTATAAATTTAACTGTTTGATTAAAAAATGACATAGTTTTTTGAAAATTCATCTGTCCTGTAGAATATTTGTTTTTTTTTTCTTTAAATTTTGATCTATTTTTTGTGGAAAATCTATTCAATTTTTTAAAAATTTTTCTTTGGTAAATGTTTCAGTTTTAAAATATTTAAACAAATTTCACAAAATTTTATAAGCAAAAAATTTTATAACAGATTTTTTTTATTTGCTGAGGACATTACAGCACGTGATGAGTTGTTGAAGAAATTTCTGGATTTTTTAAAATTTTGAACCTCGACTTAATCTTTTTGAATAATCTCTTCAAATTATTTTATTAAAATAAAAAATCATTTTCAATTTTTCTAGGAAATATTGTTTCTTCTTCTGAAGCCTCTCGCAATTTTTAAACAGCTTCTAAAGTAACTGTTCTTTTTTTTAATTGAAAAATTTTAAATTGTATATTTTGAAAATGGCATATTTTACACTAAAATTATATTTGAAATTTAATAAAGGCCTTTAATTGTAAATATATTGTTTTGAAGTTATTTTAAAATTAAAAAAATTTTATAAAGTTTTAATAGGGTGCTAACATTTGTTTAACTAATAAGACCTTCCAATTAAAACAGTTTAATACATGAAACAATTTAATTTAAAAAAATCATTATTTAATTTCTATTTACAGTTGATCAACAAAAAATGTTTTTATAAAAAATCTTTAATTTTAAACGCATCTATATTTTTCTTGTTTAAGACTTTAAATTTAAATGTACACTACCGTCGGAAATGATGAGATCGATTGACGCGAGCACTATTAAAAATCGCTGCTGGCTTTGAATCACGATAACTCAGCTAAAAAAAATGAAAGGGAATTTTTTTTAAAACAGTTGGAAAGCCTATGAAATTCCACGTCTAGTAATGTTAAACAAGTTTTTTTATCTGCTGAAGACAATACAGCACGTGATAAGTTTTTTAAAAAAATTCTAGATTTTCTAAAATTTTGTACCTCGACTTCAACTTTTAGCATGACCTAGGAAAATTATTGCAAAAATCTGAAAATTATGCAGCATAGAGCCTGAAATTTTGTCTTTAATTTAGGAAAAAGAAATTTAACAAATCTCTGTCGGTCCCCGAGATACGATTAAAAATGTTCAATCGCATCTGAGTTGAGTTTCAGTCGACGATCACGATTCTCGGCAGGTCTGCTGCTCGCCTCCTTCGTTGAGTCAGGACCGTATAGGCCACGCACAGAAGTGATGCAAATTTTTTAAATTATTAATTGTTTTTTTAATTATTTACAATTATTTCAATTTAGAATTATCCCCATATTAAAGAATAAAAAAATGATGAACTGTTTGTTTTATTTCTTAAAATCTTTATCAACAAGAATATTAATTCTTAATTAAAAATTATTAAATATTAATTATTTATATGAAAAACACTCAAAAATATTAAAAGTGAATAATAATGGAATTTTCAAAATAAAATAAATATAAAATAGTTAAAAAACTAAAACGGATAAAATTTATATCAAAATTTTAAATAAATTTTTTACATGAAACACAGTCTAAAAGGTTCAATAATGTAACTCATTTAATATAATATTCTGATTAAAGTTATGAAAGCAACTTTTTAGACAACGGACTCCCCTAAGTAGCCACCTTTCGCACTAATGACAGCTCTGCAAATTCTTGAAATTAGTACATGTACTTTTTTTTATTTATTTTTGTAATTTTGATCATCGAAAAATTAAATAATGAGCGAGTTGTTTGTTTAAGAAGAAATTTGTATGAAGAAAAATAATAAACTACTTATTAGAAATTGTAAATATAATTTTCATTTCACCTACGCACTGTTGTATATTTACTTTTTTTTAGAAATTCCATTATTATTCACTTTTAATATTTTTGAGTGTTTGTCATATAAATAATTTATTTATAATTTAGCTGCTTAATTCGTTTAAAAAATAGTTTACTCCCGGATAAATATATCTAAATTTTTCTTAATATTCTAGTTGATAAAAATTTTAAGAAATTAAAAAAACTGTTCATCATTTTTTTATTCTTTAATATGGAGATTCTTCTGAATTGAAATAATTGTAAATAATTAAAAAACCATGAATATTTTAAAATCTTTACAATAATTTAAAATAAAAATTACTGATGAGTTCTCGGCCGGTCTGCTGCTCACCTCCTTCATTGAGGCAGGACCGAATAGGCCACGAAGAGAGCTGGAGCTTAATTGGGCTCTCTTACACTTTTGATTCTGCTCATCAATAATTTTTATTTCAAATTGTTATAAATTTTTAAAATTATCCATTGTTTTTTTTATTTACAATTATTTTAATTCAGAATTATCCCCATATTAAAGAATAAAAAAATTATGAATGGTTTTTTTCATTGTTTTATATTTTTATCAACTAGAATATTAATAAAAATTTCAGATATATTGTTACGAGAGTAAACTATTTTTTATATTAATTA
>JAAAKG020014541.1:0-20746 GCA_010014905.2 Druon quercuslanigerum | reverse complement strand
GATTCTTGGTTCTATTTTCAGAAATTCTGCACATTAAATTGATTATTGGACGATAAATAGGAATTAAAATTTAATTTTAATTTGATTTAAATTTCTTACATTTTAATTGATCATAATATAAAATAAGAGCATTTAAAAATGATTTTTTAATCTTACTTTGGCCAATTTAGAAAGTTTCTTCCTGAAAAATCTCATTGTCTAAAGTGGTCAACTTTTTGGAAATCCCCTAATGATACTTAAGACCAAATTCATTTCAAATTGACCAGGAAGTACATGCTAAAGTCACACAATCATGTGCCAAATTTATGTTACTGATTTGACAGAAATGTTTTGTTTGAAAATTGTATGAGTTTTTTAATTTAAAAAATCTGCTCGCTGCAGATTGTCGGTTTTTGACCTTTTGATTTTTTATCACATCAGAAAATTGTATTTTTAGGAAAAAAATAGATTCTAACAATTTTGTACATATTTTCGCAAACATCTCGAAAATAACGCAAGATCGAAAACACAGTCAAGGCACATTTTTCTAGAACTTTTTTAGAGAAACAATGTTGTATGATAGACTTTTTTGCTACCTTGTTTAATTTAAGCAAAAAAATTTTATTTTGGTTTTTCAGGTAAAAAAATTCTTCTTTCCAACGCGTGCACAGGATAGACTGTTATGAAATACATGTAGTCTATTGAAATAAAATTTAAAAACTTTAAACCAGACTTCATGCGAAATTAAGGAATTTAACATTTTTCATTTTTTTCATGAAAATGTAGGATAATATTCATAACAGACATTGCGAATCTTAATTTTTAAAATTTTACCAAAGGAAATAATGTGAGTCAAAAAACATAATAATTTTTTTTTAATTTTTTCGAAAAGAAAAGTTTTCTACTGCATAAGCAGAGCGCAGGCTATCCTGGAATATTCTCTTCAGAGTAAATTATGATAAGTACTTTCCAAATTGATTTTAGATGACGTGGAAAAAAGATCTTTGGAAAAATGGAATTTTAAACCTATTTTATATAAAAGGTATGCGGATGATATTTTGGCAATTATTTCTACTGAAAAAATTAACGATTTAATAAATACGTTTAACACTATTTAAAATTTCATACAGTTTACACTTGAACTTGAATATAATAATTCAATAAATTATCTTGATTTACAAATTATAAAAACAACTCAAGGTAAGTTAATAACCAATTGGTTTAAAGAAGCTTCATGGTCTCGTAGATATCTTATAATTTTAATTCCCACAATTTAATTTGTCAAAAAGGTCGGTCTGATAAAAGGTTTTATAGATAGATGCAGTTAAATGAGTGATATTAGATTCAGCAAAGAGAATTTGGATCATATTAAAATAAATAGTTAAATATATAAATAGAATTATTCGAAAACGAATTCATGAAATATACAATGGTTCTAGTAGGAAAAATAGCTGTATTGACACGTACGATAAGTTTGATTTAAAAGTTACGTTACCGTATGTTTAAGGACTCTCTGAAAGGTTGCGAAAATCGTTAAAAAATTCAACATAAATCTTTATTTTATAGTAATCAAAACACTCTTCAAAATTTGTACCTAATCAAAAAGATATGGATAGTAATAAAAATTTGTCTGGAATTGTATATCTCATTATATATAATTGTTGCGAAACAGTTTATATTGTAGAAACACGTAGAAGATTAAAAACTAGAGTTGCGGAACATAAAAGAGACAGTAAAGTTGGAAATTTTAATACAGGTCTTTCACAACATTGTTGGAACTAAAACCCCTATTTTAATTTTGATTTTACTAATATTAAAATTCTAGCTAGAGAAAAAAATACAAGTAAAAGACGTATAATCAAATCGATTTTTATAAACAAATATAAAAATATTTTAATTAACTTGCAAACAGAAATTATGAATGTCAACAAAATATATCAAAGTATTTTAAAATAAACAATAACCAAATTTAAATTCCAGTTGCTTTCCTCATTTGCGGTCCCTTAAAATGTCGCCTTTATTCTGTTTTAATGAATTTACCACCTTAATATATGTCTCTTGGCTACTTTTTTATATGTTCGTAGTTGTCTAAAAACATTATAAAGATTTTGTTTCCATTACTTAAAATGTCGTTTCTTTAAAATAAAGCCTCTTCAATTTTTATTAGGCTTTTCTTGTGATACGGTTTTTGTTTATTTAATTATATTTGGAGTCACACATCAGAATTATTTAAAAAAAATTGACTTTTAACCACAGGCAGATGTTTGAATCCAAAATTAAATATTCTTGGTTTAAGAAGAAAATAAAGAAAGGTATATTTCTTTCTTTCTCTATTAAAAAAAAATTTATAATTACATGTATAAAACAATCGTTACTTATATATTATTTATTTAGAATCTCTGAAAAAGGCACGCAGTGGTAGCCTAAACTTCAGAATTTTTAATAAACAAACTTTAAAGTAATTTCGTTTTTATTAATTTAATTTAATGAAGACCGTAAGACCTACAAAAAAATCTTTTTCAGAATTGAGAAAACCCGGAAGGACAAAGAGCAGACTACCAATGACGATTTTCATTTCGTAAACCGTGAATGTCAGTATATTCTAAAAAGATTTTTCATTATATAGAGGCATTGGTATTTCAGAACTTGGCTTTAATTTCACAGTGGAAAAATAAACATGCGAAGTCATCATTTACATGGTTACAACAGTATTCTATTTTAACATTGCAGCCTCCATCGCGGCTTTCAAATTCTTGCATTGTGTTTGAACGAATTAATTAATATTTCTGTGGGATTATTGTTTGCATGGATGAAGTAAAACTTTTAGACGAAAACTGACAAATTTAAATTTTACATTACAATACTAATTTTATCAGGATTAGAAAGCAAAAGACTATAGCCAGGAACATTGATGTTCAATTTTTGTATAAAAACAAATAAGTGTACCTGTTCTGACCAGCGGGCCGGTGATCAAAAAATAGGGGACAGAAGGTCTAGAAAGCAATTATTAACAAAATTTAATTGCCTCAAATTAAGGTAACTTAAAATTTTTGTAACTGGTTTTATTTTAGACCTTCCCTTCCCGTGGCTTTTGATCGCCGGTGGCCAAACGTAATGCACTTGCATGGTTTCATTGGAAAATGATTAATTTTTTGAGAACCTAATATTATTTTTTATAAAAGCAAATTTCTCTATTCTTAAATGAAACTTTTCTGCCTATTGCCTCTCCCATTTCTGTAATCAGTAAATATTTCGGCTTGTCGAATTAGAAATTCTTTTATATTTGTATATATAACAATTTTGTGATTTTCTAGAGCTTTTATGTATAAATATATATTTTTAATTATGTTTTTTCTCGCACGTTACGACAAATTTTAACTTGAATTATAAATAATAATAGCATTGTGTTACAACTTTCCATCATCAGAATTCGGCACAAAAAACTTCGCTCACTGCAAGTAGTAAACCCGTGATATTGTCAGCCATTAAGCCCTGGTGGGTCTGACAAAGTTAGATTAACTTTCAGTTACTTATTCTAGATTTAAAAATTTTAGGCAGACTTCGAAGCTATACAATAACAAAATTATAGAAAACAGTGTTTGCAGTGAGCAATAACTTTTTAAAAAACCTAAAAATTTAATCTCAAAAAGTATTTTGCGATAATGTTTGATATTCTAGCTGACTGCTCAATGTAGACAAGCTACTAGACTGTTTGGAGAACTAATAAGGAAGAGCACGAAAGGATTTGTAATTTAGAATACAGTTCCCTTCAGTACGGATTAAGAAAGAATATTCCACTCACGCTTCGAGCTCGTAAACCGAGACTTACAGTTGATTGCAAGTGGAAAGTCTTGAGATAAAAACTTGAAGGAAAGGAAGAATGAAAGTTTGAATGACACTCGGTATAAAGACTTAAACGCGCATGAACTTGCATCATTAACAACCTAACAAGGAACCAAAATATATTATTTTGAAATTAAAACAAAAAATTTGATACAGATTTAAAATTAAAAAAAACTAAATGCAAGAGTTTAAATTTCCGGCTATTAAAATTGTAGAAATTCTTATCGGATTCTATTAAAAAATTTTGAAATTCCTTAGAAGTATGAATGGCACAGGGTTAACAGACAAAAAGGCATAATACGGGACCAAAACTTTTATTGAAATAAAAAAAATATATTTTATAAGGATTTAAAAGAAAAAAAACGAGTTGCAAGAGTTTAAGTTTCCAGTTATTGGAATTTTGGAAATTCTTATAGGATTCTATTCCAACTTTTTGAAATACATTGGAAATTTGAATAGGGTACAAAGACTTAAAAACTCAGGAATTCAAATCATAAACATAATAATAAGGAACCAAAATAATTTTTATTGAAACTTAAAAAAATGTATCAAGAAATAAAACAAAAACGATTTGCAAAAGTTTAACTTTCTACGTATTGAAATTTGAAAAATGCTTATCGAATTCTATTCAAATTTTTTGAAGCTCCTTTGAAGTTCGAATGACACATAGTAAAAAGACTTTTAAGGGACTTATAGTTTCTGTAAAGTGTCCGCCCCATACGTCGTACTTTTTTCCAAGAAGAGTAAACGAGGAGAAATAAGGGAATTAAGCGGAATTGGAGGGAGTGTGGGGAAATGTGTGAAAAGAAATTAGGGAAAATTACGGATATAAGTAGAGAAAATTAGAAGAAATAAGGAGGTATAGCGCAAGCGAGGAAAAATTAAGGAAAGACAAATTTCAAAATATTATTATTTATTAGTCAAAAAATCCATAGTACATAGTAATGCACAAAATAAATTTGTAAACCTTTTGTTTTGTCATTATTTTTTTATGGTAGCGATATTTTGTCAAAATTTTTCTTCAAAAAGTTATGTTAATTATACTTGTCTACAATATTCATACAGAATTTTGTGAATATAATAATTACACCTAAACTTTACCATTAGGCTAAAAAAATATTTCGCCAAGTTATGGTGTAGCTAACCATAAACGGCTTTTTTCCGAATACGGGAAATGGGTTCAATTACAATTGGTAGGAAGATTGTGCTTAGTTGAGGCATGAGCAACTATAAATTGGTGGTTATCGTTACAATACTGTCAATAGGTTGAAATATAATTGACAGGAAGATTGCGCAGAGTTAGTGTATGTCCAACTATCAACGGCTGATTAAAAAAAAAAAATTGGAAATGAGCTCAAATGTCAAGTTGTGATACGAACAAGTATTATGAAAAGTATTTTTGAACTTCTGACTTTGACAATAACATTCACATGGACTATTATTTTAATAGATATGTATTATTTTAATAGAATGAAAAAACTTCACATTATTAAAAAAATATAGCTTTCTCAGTTTTTGATCTTCAATATGAATTTTGCGGATATTATCTTGGCCGTTTTTATAATCAGCGTATGAAGATACATCTATAAACGAAGTTTTATACAAATATTTCAAGGTGATGACTAAAATTTATTAAGAAAATATAACTTTCAACGTTTTTCTTAATTTTTGGAAACAGCGAATGATAAAGGAGTTGATTTGATGTAAAAAATGTATTTCTTAATGGTATTTCATTGTTTGCAAAAGACTGCGTGCAAATCAGTCCATAATTGATCAAGATAACCAATACAGGTTCAAGAAAATTGTTTACAATCTAACATTTGTGTAGTTGTACATGGCACAGATTGACAAAAATGACTCTTGAAGTGCCAATTTCACTCGCCCTATTATTACTGATATTTAAAAACAAATCATGTCATTATGTCAATACTAACTAAAGTCATGTTGAAAATTACGGGACATACAAAAAGTATAAAAATATAGGGAAAACCACTACGATGTAGATATCCGGACACGCTGAATAATGGAAAAAAGTGACATGGCGTTTTTAACATGGCGATGAGAACTTTGCACGCTGACAGACCATTATTTTTGAAGAATGAAATGGCTTTATCTATTCTTGTACTGGTTCCTTTGATTGTTCTAGCTTTTGGCTTCAAAACTGCCTGATGATTAATTCTCTTAATTTTTATCGAAAATATATTTTGTGTGTTTTTATAAAAAGCATAATTCGGTACGAGGTGAATAAATTATTGACAGGTTAAGCTACGGTAACGAACTAATTTTTTTGCATACCCAAATACAATTATTCTTCTTTTTTTTGTCTATGATATTTGGTAGCAAAGAGAGACATGGTGATATGGTGAACACGTCACAGTTTGAGGGTCGTACAATTTTTTTACGTATTGTAAAATAATCACTATATAAAAAAATTGTTTTCTGAATAACAGTTTTGGATTATTGTTACAAGAATTTATGCACAATGTTCTTCAAAAATATTTCATGTGAAGGCAATGCTATTTTCAAATTAAATATTTCAGCTTGAGTTTGGTGTGCTCAATTTGACATTGTCATTCATTTATCAAAATGAGGACTTTAAGAGTTGTTATGTTCACCTCGTACTGGTTTCCTCTGCGTCCCTTTACTGCACGTATAAAAATAAAAAAGGAAAGCTAAAAAGTAATTCTAATTAAATTTCATAATGGAACACTCTTGCATGAAGCAGTTTCAATATTGTGGCTTCTGCAGCTTCTCTCCGAGCCCATTCAAACGCAATGTCGAACCCAAAAGTTGATTACGTTGAGTGTTTCGCATATGACATATGCATAGAAAATTCTCGCGCTCACGAGGAACCATTAAACTCTGCGAATTGATGCGGTTGCTCCTTCACCAACGTAATAAATATGTAAACAAGTTCACTCCTAGCTGCAGTGGATTGTACGCATGCAAATGAATGCTGGAATAAAGTCGCCAGCATGTTAAATCTGAAACTCGTGATATTTTCTGTTATGTTATAAATAAATGTATGTTAAGCAAAACCTTCTCCATGCCCAACGACTATGTAAATAGATTCAAGCGCGGTGTATTCGCGTGGTGTAAACTCAAATGCAACTAGATGCGGGCTTCCCAGAAAGTTCTTACAAACTAGACACGCTGGTCGTCAAAGTTTCACCAGAAAAGCACAGAAAATCGCCGATCCTCGAAAGTGCACCAAAATCGATGTTCAATATTGAGTTTCAACAGTTCAATTATCAAAGGAAAAGCCAGTCCAGCTACTAAAGGCAATGTAATGGGACTGCTATGTCAATGTGAAGATTTCTCAAAATAATCAAGGAAAAAGACATTCTGGACTGCCAAAGACATTTTGCAGTCCAGATAATTAAGACAAGACTATAGGTCAGCCCAACCAACAATATTTACATTGCCAGGACAGCGCCATGATGTTGCCCTTATTAGCTGGACTGGTCTTACCAGTGTTTCTAGTATTGTCAGTGATTGTGCTGATTACAGTTTGTTGAAAAATCTGTACCTCATCTTTAAGTTTCAATAGGGACATTAGATTCGCTTGTCTTTTGGACTAGTATCCATTCGGATTATTTTATCAGGAGGCTCTGAACTAGATTCTATTGCAATTTCAGCGAATTTGACCAGGGCTGGATTAAATGTAAATTGTGCGGGGTCCTTTGATCCACACAGATTCATTATGAGAATCTCGGGGAAATTCATAATTTCGAAACTGTTTTTATTTCATTTTTGCTTAAAAGAACCTATTAACAAGAATTAAATGACTTCAAAGATTTTAAGAGATTGTAAAAGGTTTAAAAGTTTGTCAGCAAATTTTAGGATATTTTAAAAGATTCGACGAAATTTCAATAGATTTAAAGAAATTTCAAAGGTTTTTAAACTTTTCAGAATATTTTGAAAAATTCGAAGGAAGTTTAATAGATTTCTAAAAAGTTTAAAAAATTTGAACCTTTTTAAGATATTAAAAAAAATTTAAAGAAGTTTCAATAGATTTCAAGAATTTAAAGAGATTTTAAAATATGCCAAGAATTTTTCAAAAGCTTTTAAATATATCAAGGAATTTCCATGGAAACTATAGGGATTTAGGATATTTTAAAAGATTCTGAAGAATTTCAAAAAGTTTTATAATACTTTGAGGAAATTTTCAAGATCTTATTTACAAGAATTAAGGGATCTCAAAGATTTTAAAAGATTTTGGGATATTTTTAAAATTTCAAGCAATTTTAATAAACCGCAAATTACTTCAAAGATTTTCGGGTATTTGAAAGAATTCCAAAAAAATTTACACATATTCAAATCCTTTCAAGATATTTCCATTATATCTATAATCCCGAGTCGAAATATAGGTCCTTATTATATTCTCCATGGTGCTGAACGAATTATTTTTTGGTTCTCCTTAATGCTCATCATCCTTTTTTGATTCTCTTAGGCCTTATTTAACCTACAAAATTTTAAGTTCGATTTAAATACTCGAAAAGCACTGCAATAATTGTAAATCCTATTTAGAGGTTTCAAATGTAAAATTATTGAAATTAATATTCAATATATTGCATTTTGCACAAAATAATTGGATTTTCAACCAAAAGATATTATCTACTTAAGTAGATGACTTTTCAACAGAAAGAGACGAATTTAAAAAGAAAATAATAATAATAAGTAAAAATAATAAGTAGTTTTCTAAAAAACAGTTTAACATTTTAGCAAGTAGTAAAATTTTAGAGCAAAAAAATTAAATTGTTGTTGGAAGTCCTTTCAAACAAGAAAGATAAATTTTCAACCAAGCAGAGAGCGTTTTCAATATAAATGCTTAACAACATACTGCAATTTTTAACCAAAAATAATGACTTTAACAAAATAGTTAAATTTCTAATAAACTAGTTGAACTTTTAGCATACAAAAATGCATTTTTGATTGAATGGTCAAATTTTCAATAAAATAAAAAAAAAGATTTATATTCAAATATTTGATTTTTCATGGCAAACATACAAACTTTTTAAAAGAAATTTGAATTTTTATCAAAAAAGTTCATCTTTAATCTACAAAGATGACGATTCTAACATGAATGATGAATTTTCAATAAAAGATTAAAGTTGTCAAGCACTAAAGTGAAATGTTTTAGAAAAAAGTGGACCTTTAAATCAGAAAAGAATATTATTAAGAATTCATTGAACAGAGAAAATGTATAATCTACTAAACATTTCTTTTATTCAATAAAATCACGTTGCAGTTTTATTCTGCATTCGATAAAAATAAGAAGATGGATGGATGTAAAATTGATGCACGTTTAATAATGATTATTTGTTAAGAATATTTAAATTAAAACTTTTTACTATTTCAAAAAAACTCGCTCTACAACACATGCAAATAGAGGATGTACGAGAATCTAATAAGTATTTCATTAAGTCCGTTTAAGGACCTCCAAACATGCAAAAATGGAAATTTGGTCACATTTTGAGTAGTTACATAGCACTTGTATTATATTGAATTAATCCTCAACAGATCTTCGTAAAGTCTCTGAGGCTAGAGAATTAAAAAGAATAAAAAGAGGAGTTGTGTTTCCACTCGGGACTCAAAAGATTTTAAGGGATTTTAAGGGATTTCAAGATATTTTTAATATTATTTTTACGTAATTCCAAAGAATTTATTTATGACAATTAAGGGACTGCAAAGGATTTCAAAGGATTTTAAAGATTCAGAGGAAATTTTAATATTTCAAATTATTTCCAAAGATTTTACAAAATTAACAAAATTTTGCAATTTTTTTAACAGTTCAGGATAAATTAAAAAATTTCAAAAAAATTTAATAAATTGCTAAGCATTTGAAAGATTTTATGGTATTTTAAAAGATTCTAAGGAATTTTCAATAGATTTAAAAACTTTCGAAGAATTTCAAGGAATATTATTTTAAGGATATAAAAAAAAATTTAATTACAGTACACCAGATTTTAAAGTTTTAACAACATTTTAGAAGATTTAAAAAGATTTTACTAATTGCAGATTTTTAATAATTCAATGATTTTAATGAATAAAACAGATTTTCACAGATTTACATCTTTATAAAATCTTTTTAAATCTTCCAAATGTTTTAAAATCTTTGAAATTTGGTGTACTGTGATTAAAAATTTAAAAAAAATTTAAACCTTTTTGAAATCCCTTTTTGAAATCTTTTAAACCCTTTACCTTTAAAAGCTTTTTGAAATTGTTATGTGATGTTTGAAATCTTTTTTACACGCTTTTGTAAAATATGGCGTAGACTCCAAAAACGCGTGGTGAAACTCTTGAAAAATCCGTTATATGGCCATAGCTCATTCTAATTTTGAAACTGAGTTAACATCGAAGATTTGAGCTAATAATTTTGTTAATTTTTGAATTAAATATCCTTAAAAATGTATTCTTTAACATTCTATATTAGCGGAGAAAAAATAAAAAAACTTATAGAATTATTCACAATATTAAAATCTGTTCATTTCATTCTATTAAATAGTTGGTAAAGTCTACAAAAAATGGCTAAAAATCTCTGTATTTATTCTGTAACGAATCAAAAATAATTTATATAATATATATTATATAATAATATAATATATAGTATAATATAAATTTGTGAATCTGTGGAAAAGAAAAAATTATGAATAAGAAAATATTAGGAATTGAATTAAACTTACGATATATTCCGTTTTAAGAGTATAAGGAGTACTTATCTCACTTGTGAATAGCTGTTATTCCTTCAAGTTATAATGCATTAATTGGTATACATCAAATTTGTTATAGCCATACATCAATCCGAGCACTAGTATTTGCAGCGATTATTTTGAAAAAGAGTTACAGTTGATCATATTTACCGATACTCTTGTCGTCAAAAGCGTTTGATTCCCATATTTAATCCAATAAGTGAAAGAGCAGAATTTATTCTTAATTAATTAATTTCAACCTGCAGATATTCACTTTAATTAATTAATTAAGTTCGAAGTACATCGATTTGGACACTTGTCAAAGGACAAAATGTCACTTGTGTATCGTCAGATTAGTGAAAACCAACTCCAATTTTTTCAAAATACGTAATGCACGTCCCAACAGTATTTGTGAACACTTTTTAATGTTGTGTTAGACTTTTTTTAAATTCATATTTAATTATCCATGTGAAGTGCGCGTTGAACCCTGGGGAACATAACCTTCTTTCAGAAATTGGTTATGCGTGTTTGCGCACGTCTTCTGAGTCCCGGAGCCTTTGAACAATCAGCGCAAGATCTCGAGCGCGGGAGATTTGAAAACCGAATTAAAATCGCATACGTAATACTTTTTTGCATTAGACAGATGCGCAACGGGTTGCATTGCATGGTAAAGTTATAATAATCATATTGCCTATGAATTGCATTGAATAATACATTACTAAACATTTCTTTAAAAAAGTACGTAAAATAGGGGGGAGAGACTGGGTAAAAATTTGTAAAAAATGTGTTTAATAATCCATGGATGACCCTTATATCGTTACCAGTGGCTCCAATACCGTTCTTTATAAACATATTGGGAAAGTACCCATTTCGTATGCACATACATATTTGTTTGATCGAATGAAAATTTACTTGCATGAAACCTGCTTTACGCGTAGAAAAATTGTTCCTGAGCTAGAATTTCCATATACCCGCAACTGATGCCACGGAAATCTTTTACGACCAGCATGGAATCAGAAAGACTCTTTTTATTTGCCTTTTACGACCGCTGTTTATCATTTGTTGCATGCGTTTTATTTCCTCGAGGTAACCTTCGAGATTTTCTCCCTTGGGTCTAATCAAAGCTAAAATGCGAATGAAAAAGTTACAGGAATTTTTTCTTTGGAATTAAAATATAGTTGTTATTGCAATTTTTAAAATGAATTCTTAGGGATTTTTAATCATTTATACTCTAAGTGGGATGAGGAAATCGAGAGAAATTGTCCCAGTAGCTTAGTAGATACGAGCATCAGACCGGCAACTTGTGAGACCTGGGTTCGAATACCATCGAAGCTGGAGATTAATTTTTCAAGATCAAAATTAAAACCATTCTGGCCTTGACTATGTAAATCAAATTCCGCCATTTTATTAACAAGAAATAGTTATGAATTTATATTTGTAATATTTTCTAGAGGATCGGAGAATTTTGAGAGACTCCTTCCAGTTTGAGACATTGATTGAAAAGAGAAATTTTTAATATTATTATAGAAGGGCATTGTTTGTTAATTCACTTAACCAAGTACAATTTTAGCCACAATATTAATAAAATAGTGTCAATTTGAAATAATCTGTATAAATAAAGATAATAATTTCAACAACAAAAACTTATTCCAAATAATAAAATAAGTTTTTAAAATTGTACGATTTCAAATTGCACCTTTGTATACAACTTACATAAAATTTGAAAATTGGAAATATTGTAAAATTAAACAATTTTAATTCAGAGGCGGTCGAAATTCAACAATCATGAAACTGGAAGCGATATAGTATGATATTGAAACGTGAAATTTCAATTTAATTTATTTGAATGCATGCGCTTTAAAATTAGGTGCATATATACAAATTTCCTAAATTAAAAATTGAGATCTTTAAAAAGTTTATAAATTAAAAGTTTCAATTAAAAAGTTTCAGGATTTCAGGTCTTAAAAGTTCGTAAGCCGGCCGGGCTACATTTTTCTCGAATCACCTAGTGCGGATTCGGCCGGTTTCTGTCCGGGCCCAGTATAATTTTGTTGTTAAAATTACACAATTTTTAAGAACTGTGACATTAATAAAGACGTAATTATGGATGCTAGATGAATTATTTGAAAATTATAATTTAAATATTCATTAGATAATTCAAACATAAATAACCTTTTTTTACATTCTTAAAGAAAAACATAAAATTTTTTCGTATGTTTTAACTTATTAAATAAAACTGTTATCGATTGTGCTATGTGCAACAGCAGACATTTTACAATTTTTATACTTTTCTCTATTTGCAGACAATCTTTAACCTGTACAGTTTCAAATTTACCGCCATGTATAGCACCTGTGCGCCTGGCGCAGTTTTCAAATGTTTATAAGTTTTTGATATATCTCACAAGAGATCGCAACCTGAGGTAACCTCGTAAATATTTTATTTAGACATTATTTAAAAACAGGAAAGAAATAACGAAGAAATGGACGTAGAAAGTATTGATAAAGAAAATTTGGGAGAAGAAATAAAAAGTGATATTTCTGAAGATATTGTTTTGGAAGTAATTTTTTATTATAAAGAACAATATCGCTCAATATGAATCAGTAGACATAAGTTAGCAATAAAATAGTGTTAAGTCTTTTATCCTTTGAAAAGAGATTGCGAAAAATGCTTAATTAAATAAATTATTAACAACTGTAATATGATACAGTTTATTTAATAAGTAATTATGCAAATTTAGTAAAAGATCATGATTTACTAGAGAATATAATGATTCAGAAAGATCTACAAAAGAATAAATGGTATACAATATACGAACATTATTTGCCTTTATCTCAAATTAATTATAATTGTTCATTCAGAGGCTAATTAGGTCACGCACTCCTGCTAGACCTGTCATCTGTCAAAAAAAATCGTAAACAATTGAAACCTGGCGACGAACACTTTTTGTAACCAAAAGTTTAAAACATTTATAATTGTTCTTAACTAGAGAAAAAAATTTTCCTTCAATAAGATTTACTGAACATTTATAAGTACATTAATAAGTACAAATTTAAAACATTTGTAATTTCATAATTTAAACTGAAGTTTCTGAATATACATGAAAGAGTCGAAATAATAAGAATTTCAAATTGCAAATCCTTAATTTGAAACATTTTTAAGTAACGGTCCTAAGATTAAAGTATTGAATTTCAAGTGTTCAGGACTAAACTTTTTATAATTAAAATATCTAAAAAATGAAAAATTTAAATTAATGAAGTCTCAACAATTTAAACCTTTAGAATCGAAAAACTTAAAAAAAAATGCCAATAGAAAAATGTATAGAGTGCTGAGTGCCAAAAAATTGACCATTTTACATATGGAGATTTTCGATAACAACAAAATTTGCAAATTGCCTAAAATTTATTTTTATTAACCGAACAGATCAAAATATTTAAAAATATGGGAAAGATGACTATTTTCAAATTTTATTTAATTTCGAATTTTCTGATTCAAAACAACCCTTATAGTATGATAAATTAATATAGAGCCTTACCACATATTCTATAAAAAACATTATGCGATAGGAATAAATTTTAACTGTTATTTGGAATCAACATTCATAAATCGATTGTTAACCATACAGAAATCTTCTCTAGTATAAAATAATAATTATAGCCTAGAGTATAAATAGTTAAAATAATTATTTTAGGGTTTTTTCACAAAGTAGTAATGCAGAGTGATCAGAAAAAAGACTTTCGGGACAGATTTTTAAGTAATATATAAAGTCAATAAATTGAGATTTTATACAATTTTATCGATAAATTTTAAATTAGAAGAGAAACACTATTTTTCTAGATGAGTATTTTTGAAGGTGGCCATTTAAATCAAAGACAAAAATTCGGGGGCTTTTCTCATTTAGTACCCGGTTTTCAAACATTCCTGACACCCATTTAAGCATTTTTAAGCTAGAAACATTGAAACGCTAAACGATAAAGTAATGTTTAAACTAAAAAAATTTCAAATCACACGTCAAAAATTGATTGAATTTTAAGTACAGTAACTTTCCACGTCAAGATATTTTTTTCCAGTAACGTTCATTGGCTATCTCGGTCTTTTATAGTTGCGCTCACTGTAAGCCACTTTTATCAAGAATAATGCTTTTCGGCACATGCGCAGTTAAAAAAGTCGCAGTCACAATACTCAATTCAAACATCCTGCTCGTCAAGACTCTTTTTTTAATTGGTCAGAGACATTCGTGGGCGTGACCGTACAGCCCGAACAGGGACCGTGGTGGGAGGTCAAGAAACTGCGCACGGGGAAATAAGTGCGTATAAGGGCAGGGGAGCTAGGCGCGCGGGGAAATATCCGATCGGGGAAATGGGTGAAAGTTTACTGTATTTACAAATAAATAACAGTTTAATTGCTATTTGTACGCCACCATTTGTTTTCAAATATCTTAAAGTATACTCTTAATGTAATTTTTTCAAAAGAAAAACTAATTTTAAAGGCTGTATCTAGTCGTACCGAAAAATTGGGGGAGTTAGAAAAGGGAGAAAATATTATACTAGTCATCCCGACTTTCGCGACGAGATGCTAAGAATTAAAAAATTCTCCTAGTAATATCAAGAAAAAAATTGCGTTATTTTAAAACTATTTAAAATCCTGAAATACCTTCAAAATCTTATTTCCATATGTTCAAAAACTGATATTTTGTTAAAAATTAATAAAAACCTTTTCAAATTTTAAATTAAAGCGATTTCCTTATAATCTTCCAGATTCTCATTTCATAATTGAAAAAAATGTTTAAACTATTTCTAAAGATTCTCTTTAAATAATCTTTTCAAATAAAATAATAATTTTTCATTCTTCTAAGAATTTTAAATGGCGCTGCAGCTATTTAGCCCGTTATCGGTATGAATAGTAATAGCATGAATATGGACCTTCAAAATTAGAATTTAAAAGTTCTTTGAAAAGTTTCCAGGGCCATTCAGCCATTCAGCGAGAAAAATATATAGGCGGTTATACATTCCGGTGCCTCAATTAAACTCAACATCAAAAGAATGGTTGGAATCAAAATTATTTGAAATTTATACATAGCTACTCGTAAACAAAATCGTAACAACAACTCGTAACAACAAAAAATCTCAATTGAAAAATAAATTTTCAGCCAAATAGTTGAATTTTCAAACAAAAATAGAGTATTTACATTTTCAAATCAAAAAATTAATTTTTTTATTAAAAAGAAAAATTATTCCAAACAAAATAGTTAAATTTTCAACGAAATACATCAATTTTCAACTTACATGATAAATATTCAATTAAAATAGTTAAATTTTCAGTTGAAATGTACACATTTGACCATTAAACGACGATTTTCAACGAAGTAGTTAAATTTTCAACCAACAAAATGAATTTTTAACAATGTATTATATTTCGACATTTAGCCAAGCACGAGAATTTGCAATCGAAATAAAAAGAATTTTTAAGAAAAAAATATGAAAGGTGAATTTTGAACTAAAAGCCGTAAATTTTTTACCGAAAATGTAAAGTTAAATTTCCAGTTAAAAAATTGTAAATAAAAAGAATTTTTAACAAAATAGAGAAATCTTGGACGAGTAAAATGAATTTTTAACAAAGTAGTTCCACTCTTTAGCAAATAGTTAAATTTTCAACCCATACGTTTAATTATTATCTGCTAAGAAATATAAAAATTTCCCTCCAAACAACATTAATTTTTAACCAAAAAGATGAATTTTTAAGCAAGAATATTAATTTAAAAAAAAAGATGTTACAGCATAATACATTAATTTTCACCTAAGAAACAAAAAATTTCACCCCCAAAAATAGTTCAATTTTCAGTTAAAAAAAGTGAATTCTTAACAAAAAAAAAAACAATTTTGAACAAAATAGTTTAATTTTCAACTAAAATTGAGAATCTTTAACCAGAAAAATGCTTTTTTTTAAGAAGCAGTTCAATTTTTAACCAAGTATTTGAATTTTAAAGTAAAAATGATATATTTTTAATCAAAAATAAAATATTTAAACTTTCACCAGAAAAATTAATTTAAAACCAAACGGTTGCATTTACTCTCATTGCATTACTTCTTAATTGAAAAATAAATTTCCAGCCAAATAGTTAAATTTTCAAAAATAGAGTATTCATATTTTAATTTCAAAAAATTAATTTTTTTAACAAAAAGAAAAATTATTCCAAACAAAAAAGTTAAATTTTCAACGAAAGACATAATTTTTCAACTTACGTGATGCATATTTAGTAAAAATAGTTCAATTTTTTAGTTGAAAAGTACACATTTGACCATTAAACGACGATTTTTTAACGAAGTAGTTAAATTTTCAACCAATAAAATGAATTTTTAACAATTTTGAAAATTTCGAAATTTATCCAAGCACGAGAATTTTTAAACGAAATAAAAAGAATTAAAAAAAAATAATATGAAAGGTGAATTTTGAAGAAAAGCTGTAAATTTTTTACCGAAAATGTAATATTTAAATTTCCAATTAAAAAATTGTAAATAAAAAGAATTTTTAACAAAATAGAGGAATCTTGGGCAAGTAAAATGAATTTTTAACAAACTAGTTTCACTCTCAAACAAATAGTTAAATTTTCAACCCCTACGTTTAATTATTATCTGCCGAGAAATATAAAAATTTTCCTTTAAACAAAATTAATTTTTAACCAAAAAGATGAATTTTCAAGCAAGAATATTAATTTTTTTAATAAAGATGTTGCAACATAATACATTAATTTTCAACTAAGAAAGAAAAAATTTCACCCCAAAAATATTTCAATTTTCAGTTTCAAAAAATTAATTCTTGACAAAAAAAAAACAAACAATTTTGAACAAAATAGTTTAATTTTCAACTAAAATCGAGAATCTTTAACCAAAAAAATGCTTTTTTAATAAGTAGTTCAACTTTTAACCAAGTACTTGCATTTTAAAGTAAAAACGATAAATTTTTAATCAAAAATAAAATATTTAAACTTTAATTCGAAAAAATTAATTTTAAACCAAACGGTTGCATTTACTACAAAGTACATAAATATTTTACCAACTAGTAGAATATTCAGCCAAAAACATGAATTTTCAACCTAGAAGATTAATTTTCTACCAAAAAATACGTATTTTCAACTAAAACAGATCAATTTTTAAACCGAAAGTGGAATATATTAATCTTCAGTTAAAAAAATTAATTTTAACAAAAAAAAAAACAATTTTTTATCAAAATAGTTCAAAGCTATTTGGATTACCGATGCATTAATAGAATTAAACCGCATTACCAGATCGGATAAGCGAAATCCAAGCGATCCATCGGATAAATGCAGAAATATATCAAAAGAGAACTTTTCTTCGGAAACCTTCAGTTTCATTCATTAAATATCCCAGTGGGAAATTTCCATATTTGAACAATAATTTTAGCCATTATAATAAGCAATTAATAAAAAATCGAAGAAAATTAAACAATAATTATAAGTAATATATTACTGACACTTATGTGCAATTGATAAGAAAACTTAATATTTTGTGATTTTAGTAATTGTAATTTGCTAATTCTGCATCACATATTAGGCAAATATTAAATTGTCAACTGGGATTTATTAAAGAAAAATATATCTGGAAAATAATTGAAAGAAATTTTATCACAGATTTAATAAGGTTCGTGCAGCAAGACAAAATTGAGATGATTCCAACTGAATATTTTGATATGTAGAGAATTCATGAACGTTTTACGATTGTTGAATGCTCAATGTTCATCGAGCATTCAGGAATTTTCAATATATGGATAGAAAAGTGAATTCCACCACGGAAATGCCGTAAATACTCGTAACTTCACACTTTGAACCTCATTGATTTTCAATCTAGCTTATCCTGCAAGCCATCTTTCTACGCCCAGGCTCCTGGTTCCTAGCTACAATTCTCCACTGATCTGCACGGTTCCACATGGAACTATTCAAAATCCTCTTGTGTATTCCTGTCGCGCGTACCATCGAGGATAGGTCTGGCTTTCCTGGATAAATGCTTCGGGGGTTGGAACAGGGAAATTCTCGGATTTAGCACTCTGATCTCTCCCAATTGATCTTTCGATCCCTGCAAACTTCGATTAAACTGTTCTCGCAATACCAGAAATCCGTTCAAAGTAACGAAGTCACCTTTAATCCAGGCATCTGGTACTTTTTCACCGTATTAGGTTGTTAAAGCCCTGGCTTTTGTTAAAACGGTTTATTAAGAACTCCGGATGAAAATTACAAATTTGCTAGAAATTACTACGAAGCGACCAGAAAATATTTTGAAAGAAAGTTCAAAAAATCCTGCTTGCGTAGACTAGCCCGCCCTATAGCATTTAACAACAAAACATTCTATAGCAAAATTAAACTCGAGAAAACTCGGACAGTTTTACACAAAAAGAGAAACTTTTAGCTCCAATAGATGCCGATATATAAATTATCAAAGAATCCCGATTTTTTTCAAAAAGAGGTAAAAACCACATTCTAAAGTTTGCGTCTGTAGGGTAAACAGGGGTATTGTCGACACCGTTCTAGTGAACAACACTGTGCAATGAAAATGCTTTTATGAAATATATGCATAAATGTTCAGTTATCCATTTAATTTATATTTCAATATTTATTCAGTACAAAATTACTGTATTTATATTAGTTAAATGCCATTTTCTTTGCCACCTATAAAATGACATGCTGTCACAATAAAAATTAGTCATTGCGTTAATTTGAAAGTCCTCTGAAAGTTAAAAGAAAAGGTATTTCTTACTTTGTAGTACTTTCAGAGGATAGATAATTTTGTTTTGAAATATAATTTAATAAATATTAGTTTCAAATTGTAGTAGATCTAATGTATTTCAAATATTCTTATCGTACCTTGAAAACCAGTGAACGACATACGTATCTTTTAGTGCACGACATCCAACAGAAGGAAGTTTTTAGGGAATTAAACGCATTTTTTTTATTGATGTCCATGTTGCTACGATTGCTATTCGTTTTATTCATCCCTAGGACGATGTTAAAAATCTTTTTAATTAATTTTGATGTCCGAACCTCAAAAAACAATCACCGACAATCCAGAATGAATTTGACAAATTTTTGAACTGATCAAATAAACATAACCACACAATATCAAAGATATTTCTTTTTGACAAAAATCTCGTCCTTTCTTTTAAAAACACCCTTAATTATACAAAATAATGTTCTCTATTGCCTACAGCAACTAAATTACATAATATTTCTTACAAATAACTTTCTAAATTCTTTTAAATTCAAAACCAATACCGGTGTCGTGCACTAAATGTAGGGTGTTGTTTACTGGAAATATTGTGTCGTTTACTGGAAATGAATACG
This sequence comes from Druon quercuslanigerum, assembly GCA_010014905.2. Classification (NCBI taxonomy): domain Eukaryota; kingdom Metazoa; phylum Arthropoda; class Insecta; order Hymenoptera; family Cynipidae; genus Druon; species Druon quercuslanigerum. The sequence continues at coordinate 882 of JAAAKG020014541.1, read as the reverse complement.
TTATTTATAAATAAATATAACATTAAATATAACAATAAGCATATATATTAATATTCTCATATTTCTACAAACTTTTTCTTAAGATGTGGGTAATACGCCTGTTTAACCTACTTAACTCTCCCCCCATTGCATTTACGAGCAAAATGTTCAATAGCAAACTGAAACTCGAGAAAATTCTGCGAAGGTCAAAAAAAAGAGAAAAGTCTATCTACAATAGGCGCCGATTTATGATTCATAAAAGAACCCCGATTTTTTTTCAAAAATGCGTCGGATGCAAAAAGGAGATATAGAATTATTTTGCTGGAGTGGAGAGGCCCCTGAGCTCCTAAAAATGAAGTCTTGAATTTTAATTTTTAAAATATATATTCTGAGTGAACATTTAATTTTGCATCTTTTTCTCCTCATGAAAAAAGTTGTAGCTTTTTTATTTTTCGAATTATTTACGAAAAAACGTTTTTTTCTCTGTTCAAAAAATTTTTATTTTTTTCACTTCAACTCGCAGCGAAATGGAAAGCTTGTGATATTTTGTGATAAAACTGATCAGAAATATGAATTGTCATATTCTGCGACCGATGGCGTTAGCAAAACATCAAAAAATTTATTTAAAAAATGGTTAATAATTTTTTTTGAACACGGTGCATAATTCGTGCACAAACAACTTCTAGCGTTTCGGGAGTCGCGCGAATGTTGAGCAAGCGAAAACTGTTAGCGAGAAAGTTGTTCAGAAAGGTTTAAGGAAGTTTTCTGGAAAGTTTTAGATCAATTGAAATAGTAGTTAACAAACTGTTGATGTTTTAATTTGCCAGCGCGATAGATATTCTCCTGCGTAAATTACTCCCTGGCCAGTAAGCCGCTACCCCAGCGTTAGGTGCAACTGTGCCT
>JAAAKG020014530.1:0-20746 GCA_010014905.2 Druon quercuslanigerum | reverse complement strand
ATATATTAATAAATCTATTTTTCTAAATTTAAATATATACCGAATTCATTTCAAATCGGGCAGGATGTGCATGCTGAGTGAATTAGACGAAATTTTTTTGACTAAGTCATGAATTAAAAACAGAAAACATAGCGGCAGTTTTTTTGAAAATCTTTAAACTCCTTAAATTTTCACTTTTTATACAAATAAAATCAATTTTCTCTTCTGCAATGCGCATTTGAAATATATTCGGTCTAAATATAACTTTATTTTGTTCTAACATTAAAAAAGTCTAATTTTCATCTAAAAAAACAACTAACATTCCTTATGTTTCTTTCCAGAGTAATAGTCATAATATTAATCTCTGATCTATTATATGAAGATAAAATTGTAATTAAAAAATTAATCTAGTTCATGAGAGACAGGCATACTGCGGTCCAAGTTGTTCCGGTATGTCGTAAAGATAATGTCTTTCATGGAAAAATGACGAAGAAGTCAATGTAAAACTTTCCATCCTACCATCTGATATGGAAGAAATTTGATAAAAATAATGTAGAAAGTTGTAAACTATTTTTTTAAAGGTTTATTTTAATGAAAGTAAAGTTTTGTAAGATTCTTTAAATAACGACTCTTCTATTTCTGTCACTTATCTTGAATAAAAAAAGGCAAAAGGGTTTTGAGTTTCATTTAGGCTGAAAATCATATTTCCATTAAAACCTGCTTCAAATATAGTAGAAATACTCCTCATTCCTTTTAACGATATAAATTTCTTTAAAATTCGTTTAAAATTTATTTTAAAATTATTTTAAAATTATTTTAATACTTTTAAAAATATTTTATATATTTATTTTAAAACCAATGAATTTCTTGCTAAAATAATAAAATATAAAATTTAATTTAATTATTTTCAAATGTTATTGAATAATACTTCTTTTGGCTGCTGGTCCATACTATCCAGAAAGGATTTCTTGTATTCCTCGCTGTGGAACTTTTTTAAATGTCGAGTGGTTCTCGTTGTATTCCAATCCTTCATTTTTATTACAATTTTCATATTTTTTTCAGAGCAGGTCTTACATGTAGCGAATTTCTCACTTTTGTTAGTAGATCCATATTCGAAAGTGATTTTCCTGTACTTCCTTTCTCCTTCTTTTTGTGACTGTATTCGACTCATATCAATCTTTATCAATTTCCAAATCATCTCTGAGAAGGTTAAATTTTATAATATATTTAAATATATGTATCGAAAAAAAATTTTCGATTATAACTTTTATATTTTATGTAAATCTCTTTTTTTAGATTTTATTCATGTTTTATTATTATTTTATTATTTAAATATTAGTATCGACCTTGTAGATTTTGTTCTATCTACATTGTTTGTATCTTCGGCCATCCTTCTGCAGGTTTTGTTCTTTTAAATTAAACTTAAATCCAAATAATCTTTGTCAGCAGAGATCATTTACTTGGTTGCTGTCACAAGTGACGTTTTTTGATCATTTTCGAGGAACTCGTTCGACGTGGTTCGAAAAATGAAACGAAATGATTCGAAATTTAACAAATGAATACAGGAGATGATCGTTTGAAAAAAAGGCGCCGACAACAATAGGCGCCATTCTTTGATGACTGAGTGACATATCTAATAATATGTTTTTTAATTTTTCAATGGAGTATTTACTGAGTGGTTAATGTTATTAACCGGTGGTTGATGGCATTATTTGTAAAGTCTAATTTAAAACACACCCTTGGATAAGGACTCACACTAGTGCAATGTAAACATAGGCAATTATCGCGCTGGGCTGCGGAAACCCCTCAATACAATGACGGTGACGGAGTTTCACCGTAATTATCTATCCGAAATCTGCCTCCGGGATCCACTTCCTGCGGGGTTACCGTCATTGCGGCAGTGGACAATGACCAGTTGCGGCCATCGCATGAGGAGAAGTATAAAAAACAGGTAGAGAGTAAAGAGCGAATAGTAGGAAAAGAAGAAGAAGAAAACGACGTGTTCGTAATATCGCAACTCAGAGATCTAGTTCGCGGAAGTAGGTAGTTACACGAGCAAGAAACGTATGCGTGTTTTAGCATTGACGAACGGTGTGCGGGATCCCCCCTCGGAGTATATCAAGAAGGTGGATACGATGGCTCGTGGCGTTATGCTTCGCGAATTGTTATGCTTCTTGAACACCACCGGACCATACTCGACTCAGGCCAAGCTACTTCCACCCAATGCTTCTCGTTTATTAAGAGTTTGAACCGTGGATACATATATATTAGCAGGAGCGCACACACTATTTGTGGGCGCCCACACACTATACTAAATAATTGGGAGTATATTTATATCCAGAGAGCGGCCGGAACTAGTTATATTTTATGTTCGCAGAAAAAAAATAATATGGGTGCTTATAGCACAGAAAAATTGGGGTTTCCATTAGAACCCATTTTTGGTTCCAAAGGTGCTGCAACAAAAATGAACCCCGCTTACTGAAAATAAACCCAAAACGACAAATAATCTCTAAATGATACCTTACTTGGTATTCTAAACGATCCCAATTTTAATAGAGCCTATTTATAAAGAACCCATTTTTCGCTTCGCCCACTTCGACGCTAAACGTGGAAAAACAGCCGATTTTTGATACTTTTAGCATCAAAGTAGGCTCTATATTACATTCAAATCGCTGCTTATTTAGGACCTATTTTACTGTTTCCAGCGCCTACTAAGGTAGGAGTTACAGGTTTAAAGTAGGGTATACATTACGTCTCGGAGAATCATTCGAAATAAATTTTTATCGGTTAGAAAATTCGTTTGCGATGAAAAGTTGATTCAGAATTATGCACGGAGAAAATTTTTTCATTTTTCATATTGACATCACAATATTTGACATTTTCATATCAAGTCTTACCCTATTTCATTTTACATGACTGAAAGTTAAATTTTGATTAAATGCCGTTGTGTCCACCATTCGCCAAACTAAATTATGTAAAATTTAACACACAAATATTCTCCGTGTGTTTATTCGTGTAGATGACTGCTAATTGGCAATGGCATCGTTTGGAATGATTGCAGATGGATAATGAAATCATTTTGTTTTTTTTTTTAATTGGGAGATGGTTAGGGGTCGTCCCCAACTGCAGTTGGGACTTTGAAGGGGGGGGGGGGGTCGATCAAAATCTACGGAAAGTAACGCTAGGGTATATCGAAAGTTTGCACGTGTCAACGCAAGGGGACCGGGGGGTCGAAATATCTAAAATATTGTCAACGGCATTTGGGTACGACCCCTTAGGAGCAGTATTATTCAGAATTAATTTGGTACTGGACGCAAATGTCTTATATATTTTAAAATGAATAGTAATTCAATCACGTATTTAAAGAAATTCTTCATTATACATTATATAGTACGTATTATATAGTATATAGCATATAGTATAATGTATATAGTACATAGCATATAGTATATAATATATAATAGTAGGTTCTGCAAGTCACTGGATAATACGAGGTGGTAGGGCGTTGACCTTCTGTACTAGACGCTAAGGAGTTTTTTTCATGGTGAGATAATTTATTATTTTGTTTTTAATTATTTAAAATAAGTTTAACGAAAATTGTTCAAGCTACTGTCAAACGTGACTTAGCAAAAAAATTTTCCGACGCGCACAGAAAATAAAGGAATTGTATATGCCTGCAAATTTTAAAAATGATTTTTATTCCAATAATGTCTGCATTGTTAAAAATGTTTGTAATTTTAATGCACTTTACTATACCTTCGTTTAGTCAATTTACATTCCCAGTATAGTGATGTAGCATTACAACATATATGTCGTAAAATCTGTATCAATAATGATTGGAATTTAATGTTCAAATTTGATAATTGATGGATCAGGTAATTTCCATAATTTAGCTTTAATATATGTATAGTTTTCTTTATTGATTGTTTCAACTGCAATCATACCTAGTACCACCACGCGGGTAAACAAACGTTCGTATGGGATTGATCTAGAAATACTATGGTATTAAGCTCTCAGATAGTATAGCAACAGTATCGCAAATAGGACTATCCCCTACTTATTGATATTTGAATAAAGTACAGGGGATATATATCTGTAAAGCAGGGCTAAAGTATGCGCAGCATGTTTAAAGCATAGGAAACATGTATCTTAAGCATACGAAAGTATGGCTATAGTATATATATCCGTATCGAGGATGATGGAAGATAATGGGATACCTGAAATATATAAAATTAGAGATCTAGAATCATTCTTTTCATTGCATCAAAAAATACATATTAATATAAAAATATCGATAATCTGGGGCTGTGGTTGGCTTTCATAGTTTGCATAATTGAAAAAAAAAACTTTGTTGAACGAAAAATCTAACAGGACGCCAATGCATCTAGGCACGAGCCACGTCAGCATTTGTTACCTGTGGCGCGGCGGCGGCGGTGAATATGCCTTTGGATTCTCTGACCCGCAGTTCCTTCAAGTGAGAGAGTCTTCCTGGGGAACGTTCAGCATGCACAAGAAGCGTTATATTATGCCTTAGTAAGAACGAATAAGAAAGTACTTAATTTCGTCGAGGCGGTCGGTTCATACGTATGGTATGAATGTGAGGAGGGTGGGGGATGAGATATTTTGCCACGCGCTGCCTATCCTACGCCTCCGCTGAGCCTCCGTACACCATGTAACGATTCGTCACACTCTGCTTGCCAGCGCACACGATAATTGCCCTCATTACAGTTATTTAAAAAATACCGCGAGCTGAGGCGATTAGACCGATATAAAGACCGTGAGTTACCTGGAAATGATTCGGACGATCCTACCACTGTGCTTTGTACTTACTTTGAAACTTTTTCAGTCACTATATGGTTTTATCATATCTGTAGGATCGGAAAGTTTCACTTTAAATTCGTTTTTAAACTTACTTATCGGAAACTTTATCTCACATTTATATATTAAGAAAAAGTTTCAAATTTTCAAAGTTACCAGCTCAGGGATCGAACCCCAGACATCTAAAGTGAAGTCCGCGCGCCTAACAAACTCAGTCACCGATTCTTACTTTTTTGTTTGTTAAACATGCTCTAGGGTCAATCCACTTTTTCATCACATCCATGGACTAAGTCAAGGTACTGATGAGATGAGTATGTTATAAGTTAATTACTTACGATGTTTGAAATCTTTTGCGATAATGTTGTAGGTACAAAATTAGGAGCATGGCGTAATTTGTAGTTCGCATTGTATCGATCGTATCCTTGCACAACGGCCGCGAGCGTTGAAGGTGATCACAGTCGCCTCTGAGTGCTTCATTAGAGCTACTATCTGTCATTTTACAGATGTTTAGTCGCTGGCTTCCTGATGGTCTATAAAGTTTCTTACAATGCAACAGGTGTTTAATAAAACCGCCTTCTGAGTTCCTGCCAGTACATTACTGACTACTAAATGTTCAAGATGTTCAGTGCATTTTGCGCGGACATTGCCTGTAGCTGAAATTACAATATCATGAATAGATACATGTTTTAAATTTCTCCACATTGTCTTTACTTTATTCCTTAGCTTACTATACCTGTGGATCTTGGACATCTTGGTTGTATAGGTTGCCTGGAAAATTCGGTTATGCTGACAAGGAATGTCGATGATGTAGACTCCTTTACCTTCTCTTTCATTCATCACGATGCCGAGTGGTTTGGCTCGGATGTAATAATCCGTCTGGATAGGAAAATCCCAATATAAGATGTAATATTCGTTTTCTAAAACGGACATTAGAATATCTGTATAGTAAGTACTAGTTAATGTATAGTGCCCGCCATGTAATTATCTCTGGTCTATGTTATCTACTCATAATCGGAACCGTTCAATCATGTTTAATACAACACGTGTTTGCGATGATTTCTGGTGCTGACAACCCTGTCCTGAATCGCAGTGATGAATCGTTCCACTTTTGGGAACAGGACTCCCTTCTTCTGCCGAATATTTTATGTCTCTTTATCCAGTAAGATTTTCGAGTACTCGCTGTGGATGGCTCTTTGTCTCCAATGCGTTTCAGATTCCTCTGTGATGTGTACCCTGATATTCAAAGCATCCTCTGAGGACAAAATAAAGGGTGCGTAATCAAGATTCGCTTTACAGATGGTGCTGTAAAGCGCAAGATCTCGGTTGCTGTAAAAATATTCTCGCCACTGTATAACTCGTGACTTGCAAATTATCCTGACATCAAGAACGCCTCTACCCCCTCTGCGTCGTAGCAGAACTACACAGTAAAAAAAAGTTCAAAATGATACCGAAATCTATATCATTTTGATGTGAAACAAAAATGGTACCTAATTCAATAGCATTTTCATCGACCAGAGTGAAAGATCGACTTTTAAAACCGTAATGATCTGATTCAGGATCATGTATGAAGTCGAACCAAGATGGCTGACGTTCCTACAGTACTTTAAATCATATGCAATCATTTTCTAGATCATGATCGTTAATTAGTTATGTCTTCATAACACCCGCGCGAAAAATTGGTGGCCGTTTTGTTTAATCTGAAAATTGCACCAATAAATAACAACGAATTGATCCGAATGGACAGATCATTATGATCTCGAGAGACAGATGATCGTTGGAATAATTACTGACGAATTACTGTGGTTGATTTGGTACTTCGTCGTTTCTACGCGGATGGTTCTGTTTAATCGTTCATTGTTGGTGTTTGGTCACTTGATTTATCCAAAGGAGTATGTAAGTATAGGAATGACATAGGTGTTGATTTCCCTGATCTTGTATGCCGAATCTAGAGAACTCTTCAGAATCAATCTGACTTTTATAGTAAAGGCAGTCATTAGGCTTTTCTTAACTATCGTAAGCTGAATACCCATAGATTTAAAAAATACCCTGGTACTTATTCTCAAAATCGCACTGTTCTGCATTTATCTAGTACGAACTCCATGTCGATATCGGTGGAAAACTGCTTTGTGATATCGATCAATTGCTTCAGTTTCTGGCTACGAACAAGCGTATAGCTTCAGTTCATCCATTTACAAAAGATGGGTCACTCGATGACCATCTTCGGAAGGAAACGCTTGCTTGTGGTAATGTATGTCATGGGCAAGTTTCTTCAATGCTTACGACGAGATAACAGCATCTGTGGTGTTTAGATCCTTACTGCTCCGCAAGTTTTTACAACATCATTTTTGTTCTTCTTCTGTTGTTTATTCGTGTCAAAGTAAGAATATACCTTATCTGCAATGACAGTTGTAAGGCATTTATATTTTTTTTTAAAGATAAGCTATCGGTCTAAATTCAGATGAGTTTTGAGCGTCTGTACTATTAGGCACCATATACGTAGTATCTTGGCGCATAAAACCTGGCATCAGATCTGGGTGTTCGATGATCTTCTGAAAACACTTTACCACCACAGGATATACAGTTGTCAGATACTTGTACCAGAAGTTGTGCACCATGTCTGGAGCTGGAGCTTCACAGTTACTTACCTTTTTCAAAACCGCTGAAACATCTAACGCTGTGGTTTTAGTTAGTTCCATTTTAGGGTTATTACTTTCTCTTGTTCGTCATTTTACTTTACACTCAGTTCACTATAGAACCCTCTTTTATTCTAAAATTTTTGATTTTGTTGCCATCCTGCACTACTTTTCTTGAACCGACGCAAGTTAGTAGTAAGAACATAATTGTTGAGACGTTATTGTCTAAAAGTAACGCCTTAACGTTACCGTTAATGCCTAAAAATTTGTTACGCATCAGCGCTACAGTTGATTTTGTTAAAAAATGTAAGGCACACTATTACAGTTCCTTAAAAAAAAGGAACGTAATTGTTATTATCTCGCACTCGATCACGTATTTCCCTTGGGCAACGCACTCAGCCTTCATATATTCCCCAAACTCGTGCACAGCTTCTTAAAACTAAAGTTTAAAGAATGGACAACAGTAATTTGGTGATTGTGAATTCTCCTTTGTTAAAATTCCTTCGGCTTTAGCGCACGCATTCTCATCACGTATCTCGTGCTTCGCACTCGAGTTTGTCCCTCAGATTGCATAATATTTCCATGAATGTATATTATTACAATTCATAACATGCATTAGAATTAAACAGACGCAGTTTCATTGTCTCGTTAAAAAAAATGCGTATTCTTTAAAAAAATGTTGCTATTAAACATTTTATTTAAACTTTTGCCCTTTCTTCATAAACTTAATTTGCTCATTTCCAATGTTATTTTCATGTGTTAACAGTTAAACATTTGGTCTACGAAACAGCCTCCTCGTTTTTGAACTTCTAAGTTACATCCCTAACCTCAGTGACCCAGACTTTGTAAATTGAATTTTCTACCGCATCGTGTTCTACAACGAAGCTGTGATGCTCTATTGTATTATCTCCTAATAATTTACAAAAAGAGTCTCTTCAAGCATCTAGGGTCAAAAATGTAATTAAAATAACAGTTCAACGAAACTTTGATTAATGAAGGAGGGGTAGCATCATTTTCGATATTTCAAGAAAATTCAAAAAGTTGTTATGATAATTTAGTTTAAAATATTCATTTTCGTGTATTTTTTGGAATTTTGTAAATTCTGTAACTCGGGTTATTTTTGGTTTTGGGAAAAAAGTCATTATGATAAATCTAATAGATTATTTTTTTCAAAATTTATCGTGTACTCAAAAAAACATATGTAAATACATGCATATACACATAAATACAGCCAGACAGACAGAAAAACGGACATGGAAATTTGACCAAAATTAGAGTGATTAAATTTTACACAAATCTAATACCATCTCTGATGAGAATGTAAAAATGAATTAATTTGACATGAATAATTTTTTGAAATCCCACACACGAGACGTAAAACAAATTAAAAGACCAAAGTTGTGATAAGAATTTTCCCACGCAGCGGGCAGATCTTTTTTATTGTCAATGATGTTTTTCACGCTTAAACCGAAAATTACGCATATTATCAAAAAATGATTAATTACAAATTTGTAGAGCTTTTTCGAATGCACAATTTTTTTTTCATCTTTTACCAGATTTTGCATATTTTGACCAAAAAATGTAATTTTTCAATTTTCCATGATTTCTAATGCTCTAAAATTTTGAATTTTCCATTTTTCAAGAAAATTTAAAAAAATGTTATAATAATCTTGTAGTGCTTCAAAACGTGCTCAATTTTTAAATTTTTATCCAAAATGGCTAGCTAATGAACTTGACCTTCATATGAAGATACTAAAAGTGTGTACCAAAGACCAATCTAATAGAACTATTTTTTTACAAGTTATCGTCCTCACAGACAGACAGACATGCAGACATACATATATACATATATACATACAGCCACACATGCATACAGACATGGTGAAAAGGCACATTCGTAAAAACTTGTTTTTCGGATTCTGGGGATCACAAAACGTCGACATTTGACAAAAAGTGGGGGGGGGGTCAAATTTTACACAAATCTAATACCTTCTCTGATAAGAATGTAATAACGCGTTACGGTCACCGTTACAAAAAAGTTAACTTTTCTGGTAACGCGTTAAAGTCGAATACTGAAGAACATCAAGTCTCTGTCATTGGTAGTCTATAATCTCATCCAAAATTGCTGGTGTCAATGTCTCCATGTACCGAGAGTGCATGATTTTATTACCATGGTGTACTAGCTTTCTGGTTCTATTTCCTTTTTTCTATTGAATTCATCGACCCAATTTGCACCTTACTTTTGCTGACATCCATATTCAACCTGTTCTTCCATGGTGTATCTCGATTCCTTCCTCAGGCAAAGGCTGCAGTTGTAGGCCAAGTTCTAGGGCCCAAAGTTCTAACGGCTGTGTTGCGTTCAGATGCGTAGATAAAATCTTACCATTCAGGTGTGTTATTAGTGCACGCAGATAATTTGTTCTGTTCATCTTTGGCGAAGAAACTCTTTGCATTGGTTCTATATTTGTGAACTCTAGTAAAGCATGAACAAAAATCTTTTCAAGGTGCTGTATTTTTTTGGAGATTTCGCTTTTTACATCATCGTTATTAACGTCCGGATATGGTACTAGTGAAGAAGTTACTTAATGTTTATCATCGCTAGCATCTATTCCTTCAGCTGCTATCAGGTTTTCGTTGTCCACACCTTCCAAGGAGAGTTGATCAATAGGAAGTTGCTGTGGCACTTCCATTTCAATGGCAGCTATTTCAAGAGCCAAAAGCAATCTGTTTACAGATATTGAGCATTTTTGATCTGCTATATTTTGCTGTTTATTCTAGTGGCTAGCTCTGGGAACTTAACCTTTGAATTGTAAACGGAGTTCGATTTTACCCAGAAGAGATTTATTTACGTAAGTTCTTCCGAAATAAGAAAAGGACCCAAGCTCTAGTCCTACCCTAAACAATTATACGCAGGTAGAGAATCTAAGGGCAAAGTGACAACGGTTCAGTGCTAGTTTAACTACCGTAGTGAACCGAGGAAGCTCACGTCGGGTCAAATACACCCCCCCACCCTTCACAGTTTACGTTGACTTTTTGTGGAGGTAAGTGATTTTTTTTCTATTTTTTTAGTTATTTTAAGTCTATTTTACCGTATTTGAAGTTCTATCCGATTTTGTAATGTGTAAAATATTTTTCAGTGACATTCGAAAATGGAACTTTGGTGTCGAGGAAAGCGACTAGAAAGTAATTTTAAGAGACAACTTTTTTCTTAAAATTATAATATTAATTTAAATTTTCAGCCATTTTTTACTTTTCACCGCTTTTGGATGAATAAATGTGCAACAAATATAAGAAATTTGATGGATTTTGATCAAATTTCAAAAAATTGTTGAAAAACTGTAACTGTTAGACAATATCGTGCCTGTTCCCTATTTCGCATTGTTTGTATGCAATTGTTTTTTTGAAAAAAGTTTGTAACCTGTACCTTTTCGACTGATTTATAAAGTAGAAGGTTTAATGTTAGTGTATAAATTTAGCCAGATTTTTTCGATCAGTTAAACAAATAAAACAGCCCCTTTGGTCTTATTAACCACCGTTTTCAGTGCGAGCGTTCTAAAAAACGTTTACAGTTTGAGTGTTAAGTAAGAAGTGTCGATGATATTCTTTTCTCTACTGACACTCTTTTTATATATTATTTGATTTCACATTCTTCTATCCTTGCATCCCGCTGTAGCTTCCTCCACATCCTTGAATTCTTCATGCGAGGTCTTGTGTTTCTATGGCTTCTTATGTCTCTTCAAATTAGTGTCTCATTTACTTATTCTAGCCATTCTTTCCATGTTCTGCCTGTGGCCACACTGCCATTTACTTTACCTTCATAATCTTTCTTCGTCACTCGTCCATCTTTCATTCTCTTAACAAGCCCAAATCATCCCATAGAATTTCTTTCAGATATATCAAGTAGTGTCTCCTTTATGCCATATTTATTGAAAATCATCTCATAACTCGCCACAGTTACAGGTCAATAACTCGTTTAACACGCTATATAAGATCTTCACAACAGCCCTAAAGAAAAACAATGCTCGAAGAATTAAGCATGCGCGGAGAGAGATGTACAAAAAACGTGGATAAAAAAATAAACTATCGTGTGACAGCGAACAACGTCCCTTTCAAAGGGGTGTCTTTTAGGGCGATAAAATGAGCCCTCTGCTTTTTTGCGCCACATTTCTCCCTCTATCTCTCACACTATGAAATTCACCTGGCTACCTCTGCGACGGCACTAGTCAGCGCAAGCATCAGATCACTAATGTATTTTATATGTATGACCTAAAGATCTAAGCTTCTGGCAAAAGCATACTTCCAAGTGCCGTAAATATTGTCTAGGAGTACACAAGAGAGATTGGTATGGACTTTGGATTGAACAAATGTTTCAACATTCACATGAATAAAGAGAAGACTGTGAGCGTTCCCGGGGACCCAGAGCTTTTGGATATAAGTGTTATTAGACATATTGACATTGCAGAGACCCATACATACCTAAGCGTGCCTCAAAGCCGCATTGAGGATGTATTATTAGTGTAAGGGTCTCTCCAAAGAAGACAGAAGCATTGTTCTGAGTACAGCTTACAGCACTGCAACTGGCAGAGATTCTTTCCTAAAAATGGTCCGGAAACACGAGATGATTGGCAAAGGAGCATTCTTTTACAAAGCCATGGAACAGGTAGCCGAGACCCTTGGTCTGAATTTTAACATCCGGAATGAGGAAAGTGCATTACTTCATCTGAATGCTGCACTTCTAAAATTTGCAGTAAAGAAAGAAGAATTTGAAAAATTCCGCCAACAGCTGCTTGACAAGAAAAAGCAGGGAACCTTTCACAGAAATGCCAGGATGGTGTCATATCCACCTTAGTATACCGTGACCGCATTTTATGTCAAGAAGTTCCCAACGATTAATACAGAGCGTGTAATGCACACGCTGAATACCTAGAAATTATACTAGCTGGATGTCTCACTTGCGCAGGAACAACGTATCTCCTCATAGACAATGCAACCGTAAAAGTACATTTACCAGCTTTGTCGACTTATGATTTCGGCCGCCATGCTGCCCTGCCAAACGCTTCGAGGGAAGTGGAGTCAATTGTGCAAAACGAGAAGTGCCAAATTTTTTGGAACTACGATTTTCGGACACCATTCTCCATTACAAACTCGAGGCCAAGAGCTCCTTCGTTCTCCAAGACTTCCAGAAACGAAATATATTCGTGATCGAATTCTCGGCTCTGGCTGCAACGACTGTACCCAGAATTTTCGTCAAAAGTAATTTACCTTCTGATCTGTACTATAAGAGGTGCGAAACCATTACTGGTTCGTAACCTTAAAGCCACACTCGCTTGCCAAAAATATGTCAAGTCACTTACGAGATGGATGCAGATAGCGGTCATCCTTTGGTCACTACGTGTCCTCGAGGCAAGCGAGGCCATATGGCATTATATAACATTACATTTTAAAAGAAAAAATTAATTGTGATAAATAAGATAAATTTACAACCAAACGTATATAATGAATTTTTAGTTAAAGAACTTAATGCATGCGTTACAAAAAGATGAATTTTTGTCAAAAAATAGGCTTTTTAACAAAAGACGTGAGTTTTCCACGAAAACTTGAATTTTGAATTAAATTATACAAATATACACATAAAAATTGTTGAATTTTTAACAAAAAAAGATCGTACATCAATTTTCAAACAAATAGTTTAATTATCAAAAGCAAAAAATCAATTTTCAACCAAATAGTTGAGTTTTCGCCAAAAAATATACATTGATTTTGAACAAAGTAGTTACATTTTGAACCAGAGATAAATTTTAAATTGAAATGATGAATCTACAACTAAAACAATGAGTTAAAAAGAGTTAAATTTTTAATCAAGTACTTGAATTTTTAACAATTCAATTCAATTCAATTTATTTATCATTTTTGCCCATCTCGGGTTTTTACGTTTATTGAATTTTTAAGTAAAAAAGGATAAATTCGGATCTAACAAGGTAAACAAAAATTTTAATATAATTCAGAAATAATCCTTCTTTAATATACTCATTCTACTCCAAAAACTACTTGGAAATGGGATTTATTTTAATTCCTTTTTTTCTAAATCCGAATTATAATTCTTTTTCACAAATTCCCATTCCATTAAAAAATTACCTGTTCCAAGTGAAATTATATTTCTTCATCGAAACTACCTGTCCTAAAATAAAAACAATAATTATTTTCTAAAATTCCTTGTTCCAAGCCAGATAAATAAGCAGTCAACGAATAAAACTTGAAAAATCCATTTTTAGAAAAACCTTCAAAAATGATTGTTTCCATATGTTCGGGCTATGATCAATATTATTAGAAAACTCAAATCAGCGAAAAAGATCTCAAAGAGCAAAAAATTTGCAACATGTTTTTCTTCTAATGGAAAAAATAAGAATTATATCTATGTAATTATAGATATATTTAAACATGTACAAAGCCAGACTCTATCTTGAAATATATTCTTCATTTCACATTGCCACAAAAACAGTCTAGATGCACGATAACAACTACATAATAATATCAACAAAGATAATTACTCTTAAAAACTAATGAATTATAATTCAATTAAAGTAAACTGAGATAATCTGAAAAATCTGAGATCCATAAGCTGTGAAATAGCAATTAAATTCGTGACCTAATAAACACACTCATATGCCCTGCAACTGCAGATAAGTAATGAAATTATCTCCTTGCCCATGGAAAGCTTCTAGAAGCTCATCATTTTCGACTTCTGTATCATCTTTCTCCAAAACTAGTCTGGAACTAGTTTCTCGTTTCCCTTAGAAATAATATTATGAAATACCAATTCGGAGGGGTCTCGTAACATAATAACCTTTTTGAGGTTCCTATTGCGGAACCGTACTTTAGTGACTTTCGGCATCTAAAATCAAATAAAATAATGATTTTGCTCAAAGATATGTAAGAATTAAAATAGTAAAGACTTCTTAAATAGTGTGAGTGCAGTATTAGAAACTATTTAAAATTGGACTGCTTTAAAATATTGATACTTCAACGGAAAATGAGCAATGTGCATACAAACCATTAGACAATAAGAAACCTTAAATTAGATATGAATTTTCGGTAGTTTTTTTGGAAGTAATACTCTAAGAAATCTGGTTGTTTCATTGAACAAAACAGTTTTCTCAGTGAAAGTAAATGTACATATCAAAAATAAGGAAGCATCAGATATTGTTGTAGGATTTATAAAAAAAATGTGGTAGTAAATTTGGTAAATTTGTACAGTTTTTAGCAACTGTTACTGCTGAAATGAATTAGTGAAAACTTTATTGAATAATATGGAATTAGGTGATTAATTCGTTTATTTTAATTATTGTAGTGGTATCCATATAAAATAATTTAGGAAATGACTTGATATTATTTTGATTAGTCTTATTCTAATAATACAATATAGTGCTTATATTCAATATCGCTACCACCACGCCAAAGGCACGAGTCTGCCATTTTGGCGATTTTCACCTGAGAGCATTTCTGGGGTCTCCAGGACCTATTCTATGATCTTTCAAGGCCTCTACTATGGTTCCTGTCATAAAAGCTAAGAATCAAAGAGAAATTTAGATAATAAGTCGATGTATTCCGACCAATTAAAACTTTGAAGAAATGTTCTCCGCTATTATGAAGATGCACTTTCGTGCCTTTGGAATGGTGGTAACAATATAAAGTACTTACACATTTAAATATTTATGCTTTTGGATAAAATGGTTCATATTTGCGTAGGAAAGTTGAAATTAAGTGGATATATATTCTAGTAGCGGGTCGGTGGATAACAAAGCAGAACGGGGAAAAAGGAATATCCGGTCATCCAGACGGCCAAACCCATCATTTTTTATTACTTCATAAACACCAACTTCCTTGTTCTCTATAATCTCTACAGTTTTGCCCAAGAAGTGTAGATTGATCTAACTTCTGTCAATTAAAAGTAGTTCAATTCTGCATATTTCTAAATTTCCATAGTGGCTAAGCCCAATGCAAAGGAACATATTTTTTCATATTGTATACCTCTGAAAGTAACTTTAGTATCAACGAAGGAAACCAAGCCTATATCTCCCCTAAAAAAATGATCTATTGGGGCCATTCACAAAATACATGATACGTTTACAGGGGAGCGGGTCTACCGAAGTATGATTATTCATGTGAAGACCATTGGAAAAAGTATCACGATGGGGGGGGGGGGGGGAAGTTCTTAAAAAATGGAACACGCATTTTGGGAATGGCCCCCTTGGTAAAACAACACATCGTGAATTATTATAGAGGGACTCTGAAATGTGTGCAAAGCTTCCATAAGTTTCCCGTCATTTTTGCAAAATATGTGCTTACTTTCGGAAGGCAAAGTGGTGCTTTGGATGTGATTTAACTGCAGGAAAACATTTCACTCTAAAATGCAAAAATTCGTCTGTTAAATGTTTTAGAGAAGTAACGCCGGAGCACAAGCAAATAAACTGACTTGTCTTAAACGCAAACTCATTTGTCAAACAACAAGAGCAGGAGGAGCTTTCTGATTTCGAGGCAGTTCCAGTTATCTTCTTTCTTTTAATATCAATTAGGGGGACTCTGTCTGCACTCAAATCTACTGTCAATATAATAGATTTCAGATTATAATTCAAGTACCCACATCTAAACCATTTTTGTTTCATAAAAAACTTCTTTTAAATAGTAAATCAAACGAAACGAATCCTTCAAATAGATAATGTGCAATGCAAGGTGGTATAACTGGATTACATATGGTATAATGCTTTAGTGAATTTAGTACTGAATTATGTCAGATATCTTTACACCTTTTACCAGCTGCTTCTGCTTACATTGCATAAAGTGTGTAATTTG
Source organism: Druon quercuslanigerum (assembly GCA_010014905.2). Taxonomy (NCBI): domain Eukaryota; kingdom Metazoa; phylum Arthropoda; class Insecta; order Hymenoptera; family Cynipidae; genus Druon; species Druon quercuslanigerum. Next base: position 4,466 of record JAAAKG020014530.1, on the reverse strand, counting down.
CAGGATCTCTTAACTTTTGCACTGTATAATTTTCAGCTAACAATTGCGTCCTAGTAATAAGATTTTCACGATTTACAACGCTCACAATACATGTATTGTTGTAGAAATGTTGTAGAAGTGTCGTAGGACTTCAAACATTTTTAACAGTTTAGAATATAAGCAGCGGTTAATTTAGATTAAGGTGAAACGGTAACTTCTTCCAAATTTTTTTTTGCATTATGAAAAGTCAACCTAAATCTATGGCGGACTTCTCTTAAAAATTAATTTTTAAAAAAATTTTATATTTTTAATAATAAAATCTTAGGTTATCTGATTCCGAAAATTTTTGATGCTCAAAATAGGAGAAGCCCGCTATGCGGAAGGTAATAATGAACATGATATCAATAAAAGAAGATCGAATTATTCATTCATTTATATAAGTTTTTACCGAAATAAAAGTAAAATAAACCAAGGAAAATTCTACGGAAAACCTGTTTTTTAGTTCCTGGATTTACCGCCAGTGGTCACCACGGATATTTTCTTGTTAAGTAGATCGGTACCTAAGTATTTAAATAAATTTTCTTTATTTCAGAATTAATAACCATATGCTGAATAGTTAAATAGGGTAAAAGCTAAGATAGGGTTCATAACCAGCCCCTCAACCCTGCCGCCGAGGGGCCCAATGTTTCGCCCGAGTCGAGCGCTGGCGGTACAGTCTTCCTCAAGAAGATGCTAGGCTTGGACTGCGAACCCTACGTAGTACCCACCATCGCGATACATTAAGAGCGAGAAAGAGAGACCCTAGGAAAAGGAAAAGAAAGGAAAGACAGTGCAGGACTACATATTAGGGGCCCCGTCATCCTTTTAGATTGAACATTGAACAGTTTGCTTGAAAATTAATCACTTGTGGAAACTGAAACAATTTTTTGTTATAAATTAATTTTGATTGATTAAAAATTCTTTTTTCCTGGAAAAGGGTCAGGGGTGACCCGTGACAGGGATGCATTCAGGGCCCCTAATTGTAGTCCTGCACTGCCTTTCCTTTCGCGATGGTGGGTACTAAGTAGGGTTCACAGTCCAAGCCTAGCAAATTCTTGAGAAAGACTGTACCGCCAACGCTCGACTCAAGCGAAACAATGCGCTCCCCGGCGGCAGGGTTGAGGGGCTGGTTATGAACCCTGTCTTAGCTTTTACCCGTTAAATATTTTTGTTATCCAATTTTAAATTTTATTTCAATCAATGAAAAAAAAACGAATTTGACTCTATCCTTGCGAAAACTGTAATGTCGGTAAGATTTGGGAACTTATATCTGCGTATACCTCGGCGAGACGAAATCCCTGCTTATGATTGAACATTTCAGAAAATATTAAATTGTGCACTGATATTGTTGCATTTCCAAATTGATTAAAATATTTTTATTTATTTATAGGGGGGAAATATCCTAATTTTACAATTCATTCTAGCTCAAATTATGTAGGATTCTGTAAGAAAGGTTTTATCTCTGCCAAAACTCTGGCAAAATATTGCAAAAATTGCAATTTTGTTTATTAAATGTTTATTGATATACTTTTTCACATCGCGGGCTTCTCTCAAAATCAAATTATATTCGAAACTACACTTGTAATATATATAAAATGGAAGTGATTATTGATCAATTTATCTCTTGGTAGATATCGGTAAAAACAGTTTTTTTCCATAAAAAAGTCGAAAAATAATGCAAAAATTGCACTTTTGTTTATCAATTGCTTACTGTTACTTTTTTACATGGCGGGCTACCCTTGAAATCAAATTATGTTCGAAGCTACACTTTAAATATAAACAAAAAGCAAGTGAATATTAACTAATTTATCCCTTGGTAGATTTCATTTTAAAAAGTTTTTTTTTCCGTCAAAAGACTCGAAAAAAAATGCAAAAATTGCACTTTTCTTTATTAAATGTTTACTTTATCTTTATTACATGCCGGGCTTCTCTTGCAATCAAATTATATTCGAAGCTACACTTTTAACATGAATAAAATGGAAGTGAGTATTGACTAATTTATCCCTTGGTAGATTTCGGTAAAAAAAGTTTTTTTTTCTACAAAAAAACTCGAAAAATAATGCTAAAATTGCACTTTTATTTATTAAATGTTTACTGTCACTTTTTTACATAGCGGGCTTCTCTTGAAATCGAATTATGTTCGAAGTTACACGTTTAATATAAATAAAATGGAAGTGAGTATTAACTAATTTATCCCTTGGTAGATTTCATTAAAAAAAAGTTTTTTCCATAAAAAAACTCGAAAAATAATTACAAAATTGCACTTTTGTTTATTAAATGTTTACTGTCACTGCTTTACATGGCGGGCTTCTCTTGAAATCAAATTATATTCAAAGTTACACTCTTAATATAAATAAAATGGAAGTGAGTATTGAGTAATTTATCCCTTGGTAGATTTCGGTAAAAAAGTTTTTTTTATCAAAATACTCGAAAAATAATTCAAAAATTTCACTTTTGTTTATTAAATGCTTATTGATTTACTTTTTCACAAATTACTCTGTTTGCTTCGAAATTAAATGATTTTGTTAAAACTTTTATTTTTTGCTAGAGAAGCTTGAAAATTTAACTGCTTTGTAGAAAATTCGTCTTCCAGTGTGAACATTTGTGTCTTTTGGTTAAAAGTTGAGCTAGTTTCTTATTATTTTTTTTTCTGGCTTGACAATTCATCGTTATAGTCGAAAATTCATGCATTTCGTTCAAAATTTGATTATTTTGCTGAGAATTTAATTATTTTATTGAAAATTAAACTAAATAAGCTGAAAAGGCGATAAATCAGTCAAATTTCAACTAATTCTAATTAAAAAAAGACAAAAACCGAGTTTTTCCCCCGAACTATAAAATGACCAAAAATGACCAAAAAACGTGTTTTGTCCATAAAATCAGATTTCGTGGGCACATAGGAAATTTCGCATATAAAAAATGTTTAGAAAGGCACATGGAAAACTTATTTTTTGTCCTGGAAAACTTTGAAAACTGCTGTAATTTTGTATTTTAAGATTGGAAAATAATCAATTTTTGCAAGAATAATTTTAAGCAAAAGCACATGAAAAAGAATCAATCATTAAAAATAGATTTCCAAACTATCTCACTTTCCGGCTTATTAGAGACATAGATATCAATAGAAAAGAAAAAAGAGGGAGAAAAAGGGAAAGAGTCAACCAAAAACCAACCTCTCACTCTTTCACCAACATGTTTCGAGGCCAATTTAGACCTCCTTATCGCAGAAACGCTAGAGACCCTGATTATGTATTTTTCTTCCATTCAGTATTTTATCTATGTCATAAAAGAAGCTTTTATGAATATGAAAATTAGTTAAGAATTATTTATATGCACAATTTTACGAACTTTATTTTTTTTGTCTTATTGGATGCGTATACATTATTTCTCACGCAGATTGTGTAGGCAAAATATTTGTCAATTTTATATATTTCCCTTCAGCTGAGCAGGTAAGCCGAGAAAAGGGAACTCAAACCTAACGCAAGGGGTCAATAAAAATGGTTGAAGATTGGCTGCCTCTCTCGTTGCTAAGTTTCTCTCTCTGACAGGTCAAAAATTTTCCCAACAGAATACTAGCCATTTGCGGGTATAAAGTTGAATTTATAATTGCCATTTATAATTGCCAATTGTACATACATACATGCATACAAATGCATACAAGACAAATCGCAGGACGCTTTAAATCATTGCATTCTAGGCAAAGCAGCCCATTCTGACTACTAATAAAACTCGTCGTCCCTTACGAGTTTCACTTGCCGGGTAAAATTTATAAGACCGCCGAAAGGCGACGCTACGATCTTCCTGTTTCAGAAAAGCATTCAGTCATATAGGGAAATTAATGGTTAATTAAAAATAAGAATATTCCCAATCAGTTCAGTTCACAAGCTCAATACTGGGCATGCTTCGATGTATAATTGATATTTAAAAAATATTAAATTTATTAAATTCTAAAAAATACAAACTTTAAAAAATATTTTTTAATAACTTTTTTAGAATGTAATATATTCAACTTTTTTAAATGTAAATTGCACATAAACGAATGATAATTTTTTTCGTGAATTGAAGTAGTCGGGAATTATTCTTTTTTTAAATTTATTATTATTAATTTCTGTATAAGACTCAATTCTATTGTAGACAAGGTCCATAGTAGCGCCGCATAAAGGCCGACGGATAAATTATACCCATTAAGTGGAAATCGTAAGCAGGTACGAGGGGGGAGATTGCTCAACGCCAGCAAAAAGAGAATCCATAAAAATTGGTGTGACGAATTCACTAAAATTCAACCGCGAAAGATTCAAATATTCAAATTCTGATATTAAATTATTTAATAATTCCATGTATGTTCTTATCCTAAAAGTCTAAGAACAATTTGGCGTTCGTTTCCACTGTTGGACTGAAAAATCCTTTCGTCGTAGAATGTGAATATTGGTTAACTACCCAACGATGTCCAT
>JAAAKG020014529.1:28623-40164 GCA_010014905.2 Druon quercuslanigerum | reverse complement strand
CAATCAATTGATTTTAAAGTGACACAAATGTTCTATTCTCCCTTCAAATTTAAATAATGAGAATGACAAGATTTTTAATAGTAAAATCGATTTAAAGATATATGAATGACTATAGCTTCCGAGCTCATTAATAAAATGGAATAATATTATAGGTCAATCAATTTTCCCCTAATAAGTAATCTTTTCCATAATTACATAAATTTTGAATTATGTAAATGAAAAATCATTTACTATAAAAAACCATAGTTTCAAATATTATGCATCACCATTGCATCCTCACCCTTCAATAAAAGAACAAAAGGTCTAATTCTTATAGGTCAATCAATTGATTTTAAAGTGACACAAATGTTCTATTCTCCCTTCAAATTTAAATAATGAGAATGACAAGATTTTTACTATTAAAATCGATTTAAAAATATATGAATGACTATAACTTTCGAGCTCTTTGAAAGAATGGAATAATGTTAAATGTCAAAACTTTATCGATGAGAAAGCAAAATGAACTTGCATAATCCTTCATGAAAAAATTCCTTTTCGTGCAACATTTAGTATTTATTATACAAACATTTGATTTAATGACGCAGTTATTCGTAAAGTAGCATTGCATTTATGAAAAATTTTAAACCTTGGAAACATTGAAAAGTGTACATGTCAAACAGTTACTATATAAATTAGCGATCCGATTCTTAAAAACTCATAATTTTCCCTTGACGAAATTTTAGAAAAGTTACTTTTATCTCAGCAGAAATATTGGAAAATGAGGCCCATCTACAGTGCTCTTGTTCTCATATGCATGCACTTCTTTAGTGAAATTGGTAACTATCATAATAATAATCATTCAGCTTTTTTGTAGAGTAAGCTTTGTTATGGTAATAAATTCAAAAAAAAATATTTATTAGAGTTAAAGTTCTTCAAAACAAACATGAATTTACATGCGGCTGTGTGTGAATGACAAATTTGTTTTTGAATACCATAGCATGAAGAAGGTTGCAGATATAAAAACTTGAATGCCTTTTTTCACAACTTACGTTTAAATACTGATTTAAAAATTTCTAAAAATAATCATGACACTTTTATAGCACTTTATAATATTTTTTTTCAAAGTGATTTGGTAGTACTCGCAAAGACAAACATTATCTCCTGATAAATTTTTTTCATAAAAAAAACTACTCGTATTTAAAAAATAACAAAAAAAAACGAAACTGAACATTTTAATCCAAATAAGGCACGATATGTTTGAAAGTCAAGAAAAGAAAAACGTTAATTTTCGAAAGCTCTTTTTTAAAGATTATCAGAACAACTTTTGGAATTTTTTCGAAACTTTACATTTTAACGGCACAAAAAATAGTGATGAAATTATTATTCAATTTTTTATAGGAAACATAGTTTTTGTTTTTATCGTAAAAAATAAAGATGACAATGAAAAAATCTAATCTTTTGAAATAAAAAAAAAAAAACTTTGAAACTTTTGGTTGAAATTCTATATTTTGTCGTTAAAGATTAAACTATTTGATAAAACATGCATCTGTTTTAGGAGAATTCAGGTTTTTTTTAAGATTCTACTTTTTTTGGTAGGAAGTTAATTTTTGTACCTGAAAATTTAACTATCTCATTTTTTTTAAATATAAAGTTTATAATAAAAACAGAATCTATTTTAGATTGCAATTAATCTTTTTGATTGAGAATTCAAATATTTTGTAAAAATCCCTTTTTTAAATTAATTTCTTCAAGGATAAAATATACGTGTATAATTTTTTGTTGAAATTTATATTTTTTAGTTTAAAAAATTTAATTATCTGTTTGAACTTTTATGCGTTATGTTAAAAATTTGTTATTTTTGGTTGCAAAATAACATTTTTGTTTAAAAATTCATCTTTTCATGGACAATTCAATTATTTTGTTGAGACTTTCTTTTTAGTTGGTCAAAAACTAATTTCCGTAACATCGAATGCGATTATAACAGTTTTGTTTGAAAATTGATATTTTCAGGACTTTTCTTCAAAAAAATACGAATTAAAAAAAAGATACATAAATTTTTATTAAAATTGTTAAATTTTTAAATAAAAAAAAACGTATTTAATATGAATTTAGAAATTAAATAATAGAACCCAGGAACAAAAAATCCAACTGCTTTTTCGTGAATGTAAATTCTTTTGATTTATTTTTTATTATTTATTATTTTCTGTCATTATGTTGAAGATTCGTCTGTTTTCTTAAAAAATTAGTTATTTGAACTGCAAATTTAATTATTTTTTATTTTATTTTGAAATTGACTTTTTCGTAAAATTTCAATCATTTGACTGAAACTTAAACGTCTTTCTTCAAAATTAATTATGAGCATTTTGAACATTTTTGAAACCATCTTTGAGACTATTTTTTTCAAGATTAAAAAATATTTTGTGTGGCCATTTACAGAACTCGAAAAGTCGAAAAATTAATTTTTCGATTTTCCTCTATAAAAACAAATTTATCAGAATTATAGACTTTTCCAAATTTAAAAAAGCTAAAGAAAATAAAAATTGTAAGCCGAACAACGCACGATATAAAAAAATTCAACAAAAGGAAAACTTTGATTTTGAATTTTCTAGAAAAATCGAAAATTGCAATTTTAATCGCACAAAAAAATAATGAAAAGTCGAAAAGTTTATTTTTCGGTCAGACTATGCAAGATAGGAAAAAAGATAAAAAGACAAAAATTGTACAACCGGAAAACATCTACAAATTTATCATCAATTTCAAAAGACGTAGAGTACATAAAAATTGATAAACAAAAAATGTCCACACAAAAAATATCTACAAATTTTTATTGATCATTTATGTTCTTACAATGCGCATTTTTTGTTCAAATCGTAAAAATAACATTGAAAACAAATAAAAAAGCATGTTTGAAAAACGACACAAGGGTTAATAAAATGTTAATTAACAAAATTGTTTTTGTGTACAATGCGCACTTTTCTTAATCATAAAAGCAAGACAATGAAAATATAATTGTTTTAATATCAATGCATATTGTGAATTGTCATGGTATACATTTGTATAATATAATATAATATAATATACATTTAATATAATAATGTTGGACGTGATGTAGACATGTTTACATTTAGGAGAAAATCGAGTGCGAAGCATGAGATACGTGATGGGAATCTGTTCGTTAAAGCACAAGGAGCTTTAAAAAAGAGAATTCACAATCAACAAATTACAGTTGTTAATTAAATTAATATTATAAAATTATAAATATAAATAAAGTGGAAACAACCAAGATCGAATTCATATGATAAGCTTTGTCTATTGAGAAGTATGAAAGTTATGAGTTATGGCCAAGAGTCTCCTTCAATTGCGATTTGTATTTTTTTATTTCACAGCCTAACTGTTAAAAATTTCTGTTGAAAACTTTCACTACATGTATAAAAAGTATATTTTCAAAACTCAAGGTAATTCTGCAATACATAATATTGTAGTTTCCAAACGCTAGAATTGGTATGGTATGGTCTATGAATTCGTAGAATTCATAGAATCTAAAGAATTCAGGGAATTTACAGAATTCAGATAACCTCCGTAATTCACGAATTTTGTGGAATTAGCGGAATTCGTGGGATTTAAGATAATCAGGGTATGCACGGAATACTCAGAATTCACGATAATAATTCCGAGAATTTCATGAATGTCATAATTTCGCGAATTCTTTTAATTCCATGCATTCCGCTATTTCAGTAAATTCTGTGATTACAGTGAATTCCGCGAATTCCTTGAATTCACGAATTTCATAAATTAGGCGTATTCCGTCCTTTCCAAGATATTCTTGAACTCAATAAATTCGATAAATTCCGTGAATTCCGCAATATGAATGAATTCCTTGATTTAAGTTAATTCCTTCAATTCCTTTCATTCCTGCAATTCGTTGTATTACTACAATTCCTTGAATTCTATTAATGAAGTGAATTTCATGAATAGCATAAATTACGCGAATTCCTTGAATTGCGTTAATTCCGTAGATTAAGCATATTCCGTCCATTCTGTGAATTCTCTTAATCCATGAATTCCGTAAATTCCATAAACTCCATGAATTCCATGAATGCCGTAAATTTCAATAATTCCGTGAATTCCATCAATTTCGTAAATTCTAGTGAATACCGCGAACTCAGTAAATTCCGTGAAATTCTTCAATTCCATGAAATAGGAAAATTCCATTTATCCATGAATTTCACAAATGCCATCGATATCGTAAATTCCTTTAATTCTATAAATTCCTTAAAATCTATGAATTTCATGAATTCTGTAAATTCTGTGATTACAGCCAATTCCTTAAATTCCTTATATTTCTTAAATTCCTTGAATTCCATCAATGAAGCGTTATTCCGTTATTCCGTAAATTTCTTGAATTTCATTAATTTAGCGTATTCCGTCCTTTCAGTATATTCAGTAAATTCCTCAAATTCCGTTATTTGAATAAATTCTAATAATTCCTTAAATTCTGTAATTTTACTGCTTTCCTCATACTTCTTCAATTCGTGAAATTCCTTTTAGTCCATGAATTCCTTGAATTCCATGATTTCCTTGAATTTCATTAATTCAGTAAATTTCATGAATTTCGTGAATTCCGTACATTCCATGAATTATATGAATTCCGTAAATTCCATGAATTCCATGAATTCCGTAAATTCCACAATTTCCGTGAATTGTAATAATTCCATCAATTTCGTGAATTCCAGTGAATACTTCGAAATCTGTAAATTCCGTGAATTCCTTCAATTTAATGAATTAAGGAAATTCCATTTATTCCATTATTTATTCCATTCCATCAATTCTGTAAATTCCGTAAATTCCATAAATTCCAAAAATTCCATAAATTCCATAAATTCCGCGAATTCCTTTAATTCCATGAATCACAGTCCATAAATTCCATAAATTCCTTGAATTCCATTTATTCCGTGAATTTCATGAATTCCATAAATTCCTGAATACCTTGAATTTCGTGAATTCCGTAATTTAGCGCATTCCGCCCATTCGGTTAATTATGTAAATTCCGTGAATTCCATGAATTTCGTAAATTCCATGAATTCCATGGATTCCGTAAATTCCATAATTTCCGTGAATTGTATTAATTTCGTGAATTCCAGTAAATAGCGTGAACTCCATAAATTCCGTTACCTCCTTGAATTCCATAAATTCCGTGAATTTTTACGAAATTCATCAATTTCCTGGAATTTTGAAAATTCCATGATTACCGTCAATTCCTTTAATTCCATAAAATCCTTGAATCTAATTATTTCCGTGAATTTCATGAATTCCATAAATTCACCGAATTCCTTGAATTTCATGAATTCCATAAATTCACCGAATTCCTTGAATTTCGTGAATTCTGTAGATTAACTGTATTATGTCCATTCGGTGAATTATGTAAATTCCAAGAATTCTGTAAAATCCATGAATTCCATAAATTCCCTAAATTCCATGAATTCCGTGAATTTTCCTAATTCCGTGAATTTCATCAATTTCGTGAATTCCAGTAAATACGGCGAACTTCATAAATTCCGCGAATTTCTCGAATGCGATCAATTTCGCGAATTCCTTTAATTCTATGAATTCCGCGAATTCTATAAATTACGTGATAACAGTCAATTCCTTAAATTCCTTGAATTCCTTGCATCCCATTAATTCCGTGAATTTCATGAATTCCATAAATTTACCGAATTCCTTGAATTTCGTGAATTCTGTAGATTAATCGTATTCCGTCCGTTCGATAAATTAGGTGAATTGCAAGAATTCTGTAAAATCCATGAATTCCATGGATTCCGTGAGTTTTCTTACTTCCGCGAATTTCATCAATTTCGTGAATTCCAGTGAATACAGCGAACTTCATAAATTCTAAGAATTTTTCGAATACCATTAATTTCGCAAATTTCTTTAATTCTATGAATTCCGCGAATTCTGTAAATTACGTGATAACAGTCAATTCCTTAAATTCCTTGAATTCCTTGAATTCCAGATTTTCCTTGAATTTTACGAAAGCAAATTTTGAGAATTCCTTTAATTCTATGAATTCCGCGAATTCTGTAAATTCCCTGATTACAGTCAATTCCTTATATTCCTTGAATTCCTTTAATTCCATTAATTCCATGAATTTCATGAATTCCATAAATTCACCGAATTCCTTGAATTTCGTGAATTCTGTAAATTAACCGTATCCCGTCCATTCAGTAAATGATGTGAATTCCATGAATTCCGTGAATTTTCTTAATTCCGTGAATTTTCTAAATTCCGTAAATGCCATCAATTTCGCGAATTCCTTTTATTTTATGAATTCTGCGAATTTTGTTAATTCCGTGATAAAAGTCAATTCCTTAAACTCCTTAAATTTGAATAATTCCGTGAATGTTATGAATTCCATAAATTCCCCGTATTCCGCGAACTCCGTGGATTAACCGTATTCCGTTCATTCGGTGAATTATGTGAATCCCTTGAATTCTGCAAATTCCTTAGATTTTGAGGATTCCTTGAATTCTGCGAATTCCTTCAATTCTGTAAATTCCATGAATTCCCTAACTTTTATGAATTCCGCGAATTCTATAAATTCCGTGATTGCAGTCAAGTCCCTTAATTTCTTGAATGCCTTAAATTCCACCAATTAAGCGTATTCTGTCATTTCCATAATTTGCGTTAATTCCTTGAGTTCCGTTACTACAATCAATTTCTTGAATTCCGGTAATGCAATCAATTCTATTGATACCTTGAATTCCGTCATTTCAGTGTATTCCCTAAACTTCTTTAATTCTTGTATTCCTTGTATTCCATGAATTCCTTGAATTCTGTGTATTCCATCAATTTCGTGCGTCCCTTAAAATCCATGAATTCTGCAAATTAATTCCGTGACTTCTGTAAATTACATAAATTGTGCGAATTCCATAGATTTCGTAAATTCCTTTATGTCCAATAATTCCGTTAATTTCCAGAATTCCTTGAATTCGGTGAATTACACTAATTCCGTGATTTTCTTGTGCACAATTTTCGTTTGCAAACGCTCTAATACAATTATTGGAAAGCTGGACGTTCATTTTAAAATTTACAACACTTACAATACACGTATCGCAATTTTAGAATTTCAATACCAAGTTTGAAGTTTTTCTTTACACTTGTATTTTCAAGTCTTGTAGAAGTTTTGTGGAATTCCAAACATTTTTAATAGTGCAGTTTCAAAGCTTGACACATGCAGATCATAATCTGGTTTATTGGTGTCTGATATGATGAGCTTTGTCTATATTTTTCTGTATTTTCCTTTTTACAGATGAGGCGTCAGGTCTTCTCAAAAGCATCTTTACTGAAAAAAAGTCTTCTAATAATGAAGAAGATGCAAGAGCTCTTTCTACAAATTCCACCTCTGGACTTGCTACGCTGCCGGATCCGACACATGTTCCAGCAGGTCAATGTCTATCAAATGATTCGGATCAGATATGATAAGTTTTGTGTATATTTCAGCATATTTGCCTTTTTACAGAAGTACCATCAAATCATCTTGAAAGAATCTCAACTAAAAAAAAGTCTTCTAAACGTGATAAAGATGCAAAGACGGTATCTATGTTTGGCACCACTAGACTCACAATGCCATCAGCTTCAACATACAATCCAACTTCCATGGAATATCAGGCTCTTGACTTACATAGTGGTGAGCCTTACGTTCAAAAATCTTCTCACCAACTACATCCTACAGGTCAATATCTATCAGATCACTCGGATCAGACATGATAAGTGTTGTATATGTCTTTTCACATTTGGCTTTTTTAGAAGCAGCAGATCCTTTAAACAGATTCAAAAAGAATAAAGCGTCATTTTCTAAAGCTACTTCGTCTACTGGGAGGATCCAAAATGGTAACATTCAACATCATAATGATTTATATATTCTTACGGCTCCGGATAATGAATATGTGGTAAATCTTCCATTTGAATACAACCCAGAACAACCAGGACCATCTGCCCATACTTACAACCAACATTATGACCCAATGGTTTATCCTCCCACTGAATCAGAGAAAAATAATCTTTCTTTTTCTACATATCACCAAAGCCCAAATCTACCAGATTTAAATAACCAAATAAATGTACCAGAAAAGCTAAGAAAAAGAAAACCAGAAAAAAGAAGAGTCAATTTAAACAATAAACCTAGCTACAGAACACCTAAGGAGCAGGCATTACATTATTTTGTAACAGGACCTATGATCACAGGTCCTTTTTCTCCACCAGGGCAAGGCTCTGTCGATTTGTTCAACAAATATTATAGCCAAAGGAATCCGATTCCAGACGAATCACAGAGAAGCGCTCATGAATTGTATGAAACCTACCAAAATACAAAAGTTCCAGATTTAAACAGCGAGCCAGATGTTCCAGTGAAGCAAAGAGGAATAAAATCGAAAGAAAGAGCATAAACTTAAAACATAGAGGTTGGCAGGACTCAGCTAGTTTTGATAATTACTAATTGTGTTAGAAGGAAAAATTAGATTTTATTTAAGATTTAAGATATCTTTTTTTTAATTCAAAAGTTTGTTTTGTTCCTGGGTGCTACCGTAACTGGAATCACTTTTCTATAATTTCACATTCCTCTTTTTTTCCTTTTTGGGCATTCTAATTCTTGCCCTTTTTTCAAGAAATTTTCCCTTTCTTACTTTAGCCCTTTTAATTAATTGATAAAACCAAATAAGGAAAGCCAAGTAATCTTGGTTAGAAGTTTATTCTTTTTAATTGAAAATTCTACTATGATATTTTTGTTTTCGAATTTACTTCGTTTGGTGAAAAAATGTTACTGTTTGGTGGAAAATTGAAATATAAATTATATAAATATATATAAATATTTATTTGATTTAATATCTTCTATTCTTTGCTTTGATGAGGAAGCATTTGAACCAATAATTTGTGCATGCTTCCCAAAAAGTCTTTTGTTTTCTTTAAATCGAAGCAATAATGATTTAAATAGAGATAATATTAGTGAATAAATTATTCAATAATACAAAATTTAATGCATTTATACCTACAAAACATTTATTTAAATATGTACAATATTGTGTTTAAATAATTATTTATTTCTTTAGTTAAAGGATACGTTTTATTTGATCAGTAAAATTAAATTATTCATAAAAAAATAATTTTAAGTTATTGATTATTTTGTTCAATTCAACTAATATAAAAATTGACTAATTACTATCTTACATATCATTCACTTTTTATTTTAAGATTCTTCAACCTTATGACTTTGAATTTCAAAATATTGTACAATCAGGCTGTTGCAATGTACATATTAACAAAAGAATAACGTTTAATCCTAAAAACAATTTACAAAGTTAGGAATATCCGATATTGTAAATAGTGTTTGTAACAAAATATTTTAATTTTTCATATTTTCAAGGTTGTATTTCTCAGAATTTATTTACCCTAATTGTTTAATTATTTCAAATATTACTAAAAATAATAAATCTTCGATAATTCTTAGAAGGTTAACGTAGAAAAAAAATCGATTTCTTAATTCCTTTAATTGAAATTCCTCGAATTTCTTGAATTCCTTGAATTCCTTGAATTCCTCGAATTCCTTGAATTCCTTTAATTAAATTAAATTAAAAATTATAAATTAAATTAAATTCAATTAAATTCTTAAAATATTTTATAATAAATACTTACCTATTGTAAATTGTTTATAAAAATATTTCTCAATACATTTTTATTTTCATTTGTGACTAACTTAGACGTTCAACTTAATCACAAGCTATTTGAATGGACGGAACGAATTTGTTGTAATTTTTAGAAATATTTGCAGAAATTCATGTATTTTCTTGCAAATTTGTCTTTTGGTTAGAAATTAAGTTGGTTAAAAACATTTTTTTTTTAAATTACTCTTTGGTTAAAATTTTTTTTTCAATTGAAAATTAAATTTTTGACTGCAAATTTAGCTATCCTATTTAAAGTTGACATTTTTCCTTTTTACATGAAAGTTCCTTTTTTTGGGATAATTTTTTTTTAAATAAAAATACCGGTTTTTAGGATCCGTATCATTGTTACCCCCAACCCATGTAATTTAATTAATTTAATTAATTTAAATTCACTTTTCAAGGAAGTAGATGATTTTTCAACAAAAAAGCATGAATTTTTAATGACAAATTTATTAGTTGATATTTTATGCAAGAAAATTTTTTTAATTTAATTCAAAAGCAGTTGAATAGAATAAAAAGAATCCATTTTTTATCAAAAAAGTTAAATCGTCACTCAAAGCTTGTGAATCTTCAATCAAAGAGTTATTTGCATTTTTAATGAAAAAATAAGCTTTTCGTAAAGCAGTTTAATTTTAAATCAAATAATTATAAATAATTACCAATAGGCATTTATTCGTAATAATTAAATTAAGTTAATAAACATAATTGTTTACACAATTTATTATTCATTATAATATCCTCTTGGAATAATGCTAGAAAATTGGAATTTTTTTTCTAATCTCCTCTACTTTGGTCTATTTTCAGATTCAAAAGAGGTTATAATTAAGTCAAGTTAACAAACATGATTGTCAAAACAACTAATTATTCATAATAATATTTTCTTAGAATAATTAACTAAAAACTTTATAAATTCTTTGGTCAAGCAGTATCAAAATAACGCTAGACAATTTTCCAACGTTTCGTTTATCAAAGGAATTTTTAGGAAGCCAAAACTTCCAGTGAATGAAATGTTGTTTTGAATTTAATGAAGTTTTATGAAAATTTTTACCTTAATGAAATTATTTGTTAACTAAATAGGATAATTTAAATAGCATTGATCGAACGCGTTAGATTTTATAACTTATCCTTTGAACTGTTTTTGAGATCATGTGCACTTGAAAATTGATTTGTATTCGTTACTAAAACTGTTATACATTTTTTGGTTACGTAGTACCAAAATAACGCTAGACAAATTTCAAACGCTTCGTTTATCGAGAGAATTTTGAGAAAGCCAAAACTTCCAGCGAAATAAATGTATATTGGAATATAATGAACTTTTTAAAAAAAAGTGTTACCTTAATTATATTATTCAATAACAAAATATGGTCATTCTAATAGCATTGATCGAACGCGTGAGATTTGATAACTTGTCCTTCGAACTGTTCTTAATATAGTGTGCACTTGAAAATTGATTTGTTTTCTTAATTAATAAATGTAGCCATTTTTTTGTCAAGCAGTATAAAAATAACGCTAGACAATTTACAAACGCTTCGTTTATCAAGGGAATTCTGAGTAAGCCAAAACTTCCAGCGAATGAAATGTTTATTATGATATAATGAAGTGTTCTAAAAAGTGTTACCTTAATTAAATCATTTATTAACAAAATAACATGATTCGAATAGCATTGACCGAACGCGTGCGATTTGATAACTTTTCCTTTGAACTGTTCTTAAGATAGTATGCACTTGAAAAATGATTTGTTTTCTTAATTAAAAAATGTATGCATTTTTTTGTCAAGCAGTATCAAAATAACACTAAAAAAAATGCAAACGCTTCGTTTATCGAAGTAATTTTGAGTAAGTCAAAACTT
>JAAAKG020014529.1:0-28523 GCA_010014905.2 Druon quercuslanigerum | reverse complement strand
ATAACAAAATATGATCATTCTAATAGCATTGATCGAACGCGTGAGATTTGATAACTTTTCCTTTGAACTGTTCTTAAGATAGTATGCACTTGAAAATTGATTTGTTTTCTTAATTAAAAAATGTAGACATTTTTTTGTCAAGCACTATTAAAATAACACTACACAATTTGCAAACGCTTTGTTTATCGAGCAACTTTTGAGTAAGTCAAAACTTCCAGGAAAAGAAAAGTTTCTTATGATATAATAAAGTTTTTTGAAAAGCGTTACTTTAATTAAATTAATTATTAACAAAATAGGATCATTCAGACCAAACGCTTACAAATTGTTAACTTCATAGCTCGGTTGCACTGTACCATCAAACATTGTAATTAAAAAAAAACAAGTGCATCTTCAATTTATTTTAAAGATTGGTTAGGAAATATTGCACATCTACCCTAAAATGTAAAGAACATTGAATTTAATTCCTAAGCAAATATATCTATAAATATTGAAAATATATAATCAAAAAATTCAAATGTCTTCGTGTTTTCCAGGAACTCAAACTGGAGGTGAATAAAAAATAAATTATTTCTTTTGAAGAAAATTTTCTTTATTATTATTTTTTTTTTGCTGAAAATTTGTTTGGATAAAATTTAGCGCATATTTTATATTTATAGACTACTCTCAACTACTGCAAATGAAGACAAAAAGATTTTTTTATTAAGTAATCCATTTAAGATATTTAGGATGTTTTAATTATAAAGTCAAGCAAATAACTTTATTTTTAACTTGATTTATGCAATCAGAAAAGTTAGCAAAATTGTAAAGTCTAACAAATATTGGTAAAGGAATATAAATTCACTATAGAAAGAATAGTTTAAGGCGTAATTATTGACTTAGGAATATTTGGTCTTAGTTTTCCGTTCTAGTTTTACTTCAGAAATTGCCGTAATTTTTATTTAACCTCTATAATACTTTATCGGTTTATTATGTTGTTTATAAGATTTCTCGCAAACTCTATTTATGCTATTTTTTAAAAAATGTATGGAATACGTGCTAAACAATTTTTTACTAATGAGTGGTATAATCACTAAAAAGTTTAGTTTTAATAAAAACCAAAAAAATGAAGCTAAAAATAATCTTTTAGGACAAAATAAGCTTTTGTTTGAAAATTAAACTAATTGGATGAAAATGAACCTTTTTATTAAAAATTTATACTTTTGGTTGTAAGTTCATTTCTTTTAGTATAAAATAATTTTTTTTGTTTTAAAAAATAATCATTTTGTTAAAAAATTAGTGTTTTAAGAAATAGTTTTCTGAATGTTTGTAATCACCATGTAAATACGTAGACATAATATAAGATATAAATACTCTATTATTTTTCTATTAAAAACAAATAAATATTTGAGGTTTGATATTAAGATTTTTGATAATTTTTTTATTTTTATTTAATAGTAGCGTGACGCGACGGCTGTGGTTGAGCATGTTGATGCTCCTAAGTTATAACCTCTCACGCGCTCGGTCAATTTTATTTAAATGATCCTATTTTGTTAACAAATTATTCAATTAAGGTAAGACTTTTCAGAAAACTTTATTATATCCTAGTGCACATTTCTTTCGCTGGAAGTTTGGGTTTACTCAAAATTTCTTCGATAAACGAAGCGTTTGAAAATTGTTTAGTGTTATTTTGATACTCCTTGACAGAAAAATATATAACTTTTTTATTTAGCAAAACAAATCAACCTTGAAGCGCACATTGGCTTAAAAAAAGTTCGAAAAAGAAATACTCCAACTTTTATTTTAATATATGGAGAACTTATTCTTTGGAAGCGAGTTGAAGTAAAAATATTTAGTAAAATTTTCTTTCTGTGAAAATTAAGTTCTTATTTCTTACATAAACGGTCAAAAATACAACTTTCTTGCCGAAAGAAAAAAGATGCGTTATGAAATTTCCTACAAAGTAGTATGTTAAAAAGTTAAATTTTTGAAAATTAATTTTCAAAATACTAGGGGACAACTCGAGCGGCCTGAGGCGCCCAGGTAAATTTTACAAAGGGTTATAGAACCCAGAGTCTCAACGCATCTCTTTAGTTAAAAATTTAAGTATTTTGTTTAAAATTTTACTTTTTTTCTTTAAAAATAAATTATTCTAAATGCAAAACGAACTGTTTTATTCTTAATTTTAATTAAAATACATTATAAAATAAATTTTGGTAAAAAAAACGTGAACCATCATGTCTCCAATTACTGTAGATTTTCACAGATTACGTTGTGCAAAATTTATTATTTGCCATTTAAAGAATAATTTCGGAAGATAAGGAAAAAATTCCTAAGAAAATAAATAAAAACTTATAAAGTGTACATATCATTATTTTTTATTTCGCCATCTACAAATGTTCATTGTACGCGATGCTCACAGGCGAACTGAATTTAATTTTTTAAATTAAAAATTCTGCTACTAAATTTGTTCCTGAAAATTATTTTTAATTGGAAATTGAACCACTCAGTTGAAATTTAAACTACTGCGTTAAATACTTACTTTATATAAACTGTTTTGTTAAAAATTTAATTTTTCTATTGTTGGTTAAATGCTTATATAAAAGTAAATTATTTATCATTATTATAAAATCAATGGGTCAGTCTTAAAATGGTTACAGCCCAATATTTTGAAGGCATTTTTTCTTAGATTTTGATTTTTTTTTTAGTAGTCTACACTAACCCAGGGTATATCATCAGTCACGAACGCATTTTTTTTATCGCGAATAAACTGATCCAATAAGAGAATTGTGTCTAATTTGACATATTTGGTAAAGCTTGGTTTTCATCACAGTATTCATGGACTGGATTGCAGCCAAGTTCATGGTGGAGGACTTACAGCTTAAGGTGGGATCCGAACCACCAAAACCTCGATAAAGGAACCAAGAAAAAAATTGCTAAAGAGATAAATTGTAGATAGTTGAGAATACCTGTATTGTATCAATCAAAAATAACTAGAAAACTGAAAGAAACTATCCAATAAAGATGTCCAATAGCAATGCAAATTTTAAATAATTTACTGAAATGCCTATAAAAAAATAAGTTAATGAAAATGGTTAATTGGTCACAAAGAATTTTTTAGTTTAAATTTATAAAAGTTTATAAATAATTTGTTATTTAAAAGCGATTTATATGAACAAGTATCCATCTTAGGTATTTTTCATGGAATAAATAAATTTTGTATTCTTGTGGAATATAATTTAAATTACTTAGCAATTATTTCTTCCCATAAATTAATAAAAATTGATTATTAATTAAGTCATACCATGTGTTTACCACGTTAGTTAAATTGTTAATAAAAATAAAAATAGTGGATCGTTATTGAATTATTGAGAAAGGTTACAAAAAAATTATTATTAACAGTCGATTACACACACAAAACTTAAAGGCTGAAAAAGAGCCAAATAAAGTATTTGTTAATTAAGTTTAATTAAACAATTATCAAATGTTATTGATTTAAAAAAAAAATAATTGCTAAATAACTGGCTAGTAACTCCGTGAAAAACCGGTATTTTACTTATAAATACATAAATGAATGGAAATGTGTTTAAACAATTTTAGTTTACACTATTAAATTTTTTACTGTTATAAAAATTTTCTTAAAAATTTACAAGTTAGTGCATTTGTCTAAACAGTTATTAATATTTATTTTGTGGTCAAATATTATACTTTGGTTTTATTTTCAAATAAAATGTGATCCATTACTCAGAAAAAAAAAACATAATTTAATCCATTAGGAATATCTGATATGGATATTTGTTTATAAAAATTGCTTTTAAAATACTTTTTTTTTAATTGCTTTTCACTTGCAATGTGAAATTTATATAAAAAAAAATTTATAAAAACAAATATATTTGTTGTTATGAGAGCCGGAGGGAAGAACATCGGAAGAAAAGAGCGTTATTTTTCTAAATATAAAATTTGAAGATTTTAAACATATTAAGAAAGTAGAAACCAGCACGATAAAAGTAATGTATGTATTTGAATTGTGACGACGAGATAAAAAGGAAAATATTATTGCTGAAAATATTTTGATGAAAGAAAGAAATATTTCTAGAATAGAATTACAAGCTTCATCAGGATCTTCTAGATCTGTAATTTTATCAGGGCAATTACCAAATTCTTTTTTGATAAAAACTACTTTAGTTAATGCTCTTTTTGTAGGATTACTTTCTTGATGTAAAATTTCAATACCATTTCAAAAGAAAAAAGTGAGAATTATGATTAATATTATCATACTAGTGATTGTTAAGAATGTTATCATAATTCAGTCTAAGACAATCTTGGTGTTCTTTTCCTCTAATGCTTCGAGGTCTTTTTGTTTTTCCAGTATTTTTTTTTGGATCAAATTACCTTTCTATAATGTTATTAAAATTGTTGTTAAAATTTTTGTATTACCTTTTTTTAATCTTTAATCAAAGTCTTTATCAATAACATTTTGTGGAAAGTTATGCAGAAAAAAACAATGTTTTACTATTTCAAAGTTTCCGTTATGAAATTTATTGTCAGAAACTCGAACAGCTGATTCGAATAAATTTTTTTTATTCGCGAAAAAAATGATTATTAAACAAGAATATTTTAACCAATTGGAGTCTAAAACGTTTCTTAGGTTCCAAAATTTTCCTTTAAGGATTGTTGCTAGCAAAATTAATTATTCTGTGTATAGTAAGTTGAAAGGTTTTAAAAATATTTTCAAAACTGCTGTCTAAATCTTAATCTTTAATTTAAAAAACTCTATAGAATTACAACAAAAACTTTTAAAAAATTACTATTTCTGCTGATCAGATTATATGTCTTGACATAACTTCTCGTTTTACTAATATTTCTGTAGATATGGTTCTCAATGGTATTGAAAAAAGATCATCTTAAATTAAATTAATCATCATAATGATCATCTTAAATTAAAAAGTCACTTCCTTATCTTTATATAAATTTATAGAAGGAATAAACTTCCTAACAAATGTTAATTTTAATTTAACAAAACCTAATTTCAATGTAACAAAACTTTTATACTTTTAAACTATTATACTTATTATTGGATCCTAACCTACCATATATTTTTTACTAAGTAATATAACTTAATGATATAATATATAACTTAATATATCTTAAATAAGTTTATTGTTTTTAACAATTTTTTAGAATATAATTTTTGAAAATTGGTTCCCCCGATGATGAAAGCAGTGGGTTTCCGAAACCTTGGGACAAATATTGAATAAACTCGTCCGATTGAGTTGATACATCTCCATTATTTACAAACAAAAAAATTTGTATAGAATTATTTCTTCTTGGCAAATATTTAATTTTTTGCTGAAAGTATACTGTGTTTGAGTTCGGGAATGAAAACGCGTTATAAATATAACTTTTCGCATATCTTATCTTATACATTGTCTAAAATTTAGTATTTTTTATGCAAACAGTTAATTCAATCACTCGAACATCTAGGTATCTCAGCGTAATGTTGAAAAATAGTACAGAATTTCAAGGATAATGAATAAAAAGTTATTAAGTGTACAAATATGTATTCTCCAATCCGCTATCTATGTAATACGTGAAACGGCTACTGTATATATATTAGCAAGTGGATCTTTGAAAAATCATAAGTTGCCCCTGCCAAAATTCTAAAGAAGACAGATTTATCTCCATACTGTATGAAGAAAATGAAGCCCTTTTCCGGTGCTCTTATCCTTATCCACATACTGTTTTTCCATGAAATTAGTAAGTATCATAATAATAATAATAATAATAATAATAATAATAATAATAATCCTTTTTTCTTCCTCGTAGGGGTAGCTTAGTAATGGGGACAAAAAATAAAAAAGCTTTATTCCTTCGATTACCGCACTTCAATTAAATAATTGTCTTAACAATTTTCTAAACAATTCTCCCGATATGTGTGTGGGTGTGTGGATGTAACATTTTTTTGCGAACACGATAATTTGAAGGTGGTATCTGATAAATTTATGACATTTTAAAAGCCTATTTTGACTGCATAGCCTAAAACTTTAGAAAAGATTTCTGAAGGATTTTATTATCTTATGTTTAGTACTTTATAAAATATTTATAATAAAGTACTACACTATAAAAATATTAGTTTTCATAGTGTAATACTTTATTTTTTATCAAACCAGTCGATCATGAGAACCACTCCAATTTTTTTGATTTCAATTTAATTTATTCCAATCCCATTTATTTTAATCAACTCCAATTCATTTCAATTTATTTCAATCCTATTTCATCCCTTACAATCGAATCCAAACCAAACCACTCTAATGAAATACAACTCATTCCAATGCAATACAATTCTCTTCAATCCAGTACAATACATTTTAAGACAATTTATTTTCAAAAAAATTCCCATTTATTGCAGTCCAGTTCACTCTAATCCAATTCAATCCATTCCTATCCAGTTTACTCTAATCCAATTAACTCCAAACTAATTCATTTAAATCTAATCATCTACAATCCAATCGAATTCAATCCCCTTCAATCTAAGCAATTCAATTACAATCAAATCCAATTAATTCTGATCCACTCTCATCCAATGAACCTCAAACCAATCCAATCCATCACAATACTATCTAATCCATTCTAATCCAATTGAAATTATTCCAATCTTAAAAATCAAAATTATTCTAAACCCACCCAATCCAATCGAATTCAAATTAATTTTATTCCAATACAGTGCAATCCATTCTAATGCAATTCATTCAAATCTAATTCCTTCCAATCAAATCCCATGTATGACAATCCAATTCATTCCAATCATATCTAACCCAATGCAGTAGAACACAACCCACTCCAATACAATCTTATTCGGTCCAATGCAATAAAATACATTCTTATTCAATTCATTCTAGTCCACTCTGAACCACTTCAAGCCAATTCAATCCACTGTGATCAAAACGAATTCAGAAAATCTGATTTATTCCAATACAAATCAATCCAATCCACTCCAATCCACTTTAAACCAATTCATTCAGATATCATTCACGCCAATCCAATTTAATCTACTACAACCCAATACATTACAATGCAAACCAATTAATAACAATTCAATATAAACCAATCCACTTGAATTCAATTCAATTAATTCCAATACAATGCAATAAAGCCTAATGCATTTAATTCCAATCCACTCTTATCCAGTGCACCTCAAGCCGATCTACTCCAATCCATTACAATGCTAACAAATCTATTCAAATCCAATCGAAATTATTCCAATCCTAAAAATCCAAATTATTGCAAACGTACCTTATCCAATCAAACTCAAATCTATTATATTCCAATACAGTGCAATAAATTCCAATGCAATGCATTCCAATCCAATTCCTGCTAATCAAGTCCAACGTATGACAATCAGATTCATTCCAATCATATCAAACCCAATCCAGTAGGACACAACCCACTCCAATACAATCTTATTCGCTCCAATTCAAAAAATTTCATTCTTATCCAATTCATTTCAGTCTAATCAAATCCACTCCAAGCTAATTCAATCCTTTCAACTCAAAACCAATCCAGCGAATCTAATTTATTCCAATCCAATCCACTACAATCTAATTCACTCCAAACCACCTAAAACCAATTCATTCATATCTAATCCACACCAATCCAATCGAATCCACTACTACACAATCCATTACAAACTAAACCAATTAATACCAATTCTCTTTAATCCAATTCACTCGAATTCAATCCAATTAATTCCAATACATTGCAATCAACCCTAATGCATTTAATTCCCATTAATTCCAATCCAATCCCTTCTAATCAAATCCATTGTGTAAGAATCAAATTCATTCCAATCATATTCAACCCAGTCCAATAGAATAAAACCCACTCCAACACATTCTTATTCGCTCCAATTCAAACAATTTCAATGTTATCCAATTCATTTCAGTCTAATCAAATCCACTCCAAGCCAATTCAATCCACTTAAATCAAAACCAATCCAGCAAATCTAATTTATTTCAATCTAATTCACTCCAATCTAATTCACTCAAATTCATATAAAACCAATTTATTCATATCTAATCCACACCAATCCAATCGAATCCACTACAACCGAATCCAATGCAATCAACCCTAATGCATTTAATTCTAATCTCATCAAATCCAATTCACTTCAATCAAAATTACTCAAATCATATTTATTTTGACTCTAATCAACTCCAATCCAATTAATTCAATGACAATCAAATCCAAATAATTCCTATCCATTCTCACGCAATGCACCTTAATGCAATCCGCTGTAATCCATCACAATGCTATCCATTCCAAATTATTCCAATCCCAAAAATCCAAATTATTCCAAACCTACCCAATCCAATTGAACTCAAATCTATTTTGTTCCAATACAGTACAATCCATTCTAATGCAATTCATTCCAATCCAATTCCTTCTATTCAAATTTAATGTATGCCAATCCAATTAATTCCAATCATATCAAACCCAATCCAGTAGGACACAACCCAGTCCAATACAATCTTATTCAATCCAATGCAATAAAATTCATTCTTATTCAATTAATTCTAGTCCAGTCCAATCCACTCTAAGCCAATTTAACAAACTCTAATCAAACCCAATCCAGCAAATCTAATTTATTGCAATCCAATTCACCCCAAAATAATTCACTCCAATCCAACCTAAAACAATGCATTCATATCTAATCCACACCAATCCAATCGAATCCACTACAACCTAATCCATTACAAATTAAACCAATTAATACTAACTTACTCTAATCCAATCCACTCGAATTTAATCCAATTAATTCTAATACCATGCAATCAACCCTAATGCATTTAATTCCAATCTCATCAAATCCAATTCACTTCAATCAAATTTACTCAAATCATATCCATTTGACTCTAATCAACTCTAATCCAACCAAATCAATTACAATCAAATCCAAATAACTCCGATCCATTCTCATCCAATGCACCTCAAGCCAATCTACTCCAATCAATCACAATGCTTTCCAACCCAAATTATTCCAATCCTAAAAATCCAAATTATTCCAAACCTACCAAATCCAATCGAACTCAAATCTATTTTATTCCAATACAGTCTAATTCATTCCAATGCAACTCATTCCAATCCAATTCCTACTAATCAAATCTAATGTATCACAATCCAATTCATTTCAATCATATCCCACCCAATTCAGTAGAATACAACCCACTCCAATACAATCTTATTCAATCCAATGCAATTAAATTTATTCTTATTTAATTAATTCTAGTCCAATCCAATCCATTCCAAGCCAATTGAACAAGCTCTAATCAAACTCAATTCAGCAAATCTAATTTATTCCAATCTAATTCAATCTAATTCACCCCAATCTAAACCACATTAAACTAATTCATTCATATCTAATCCATACCATTCCAATCGAATCCACTACAACACAATCCATTACAAATTAAACCATTTAATACTAACTCACTCTAATCCAATCCACTCGAATTTAATCCAATTAATTCTAATACAATTTAATCAACCCTAATGCATTTAATTTCAATCTAATCAAATCCAATTCACTTTAATCAAATTTACTTAAATCATATTCATTTGACTCTGATCAACTCCAATGCAACCATTTTAATTAAAATCAAATCCAAATAATTCCGATCCATTCTCATCCAATGCACCTCAAGCCAATCCACTCCAATCCATCACGATGCTTTCTAATCCAAATTATTCCAATCCTAAAAATCCAAATTATTCCAAACCTACCTAATTCAATCGAACTCAAATCTATTTTGTTCCAATACGGTGCAATCCATTTCAATGCAACTCATTCCAATCCAATTCCTTCTAATCAAATCCAATTTATGCGAATTCAATTCATTTCAATCATATCATACGAAATCCAGTAGGACACAACCCACTCCAATACAATCTTATTCAATCCAATGCAATAAAATTCATTCTTATTCAATTCATTCTAGTCCAATCCAATCCACTCCAAGCCAATTTAACAAACTCTAATCAAACCCAATTCAGCAAATCTAATTTAGTCTAATCCAATCCACTTTGATTTAATTCACTCCAATCCACCTTAAAACAATGCTTTCATATCTAATCCACACCAATCCAATCGAATCTACTACAACCTAATCCATTACAAATTAAACCAATTAATAATAACGCACTTTAATCCAACTCACTCGAATTCAATCCAATGAATTCCAATACAATGCAATCAACCCTAATGCATTTAATTCCAATCTCATCAAATCCAATTCACGTCAATCCAATTTACTCAAATCCGATTCATTTGACTCTAATCAACTCCAATGCAACCAATTTAATTACAATCAAATCCAAATAATTCCCATCCATTCTCATCCAATGCACCTCGAACCAATCCACTGCAATCCATCACAGTGCTATCCATTCCAAATTATTCCAATCCCAAAAATGCGAATTATTCCAAACCTACC
Source organism: Druon quercuslanigerum (assembly GCA_010014905.2). Taxonomy (NCBI): domain Eukaryota; kingdom Metazoa; phylum Arthropoda; class Insecta; order Hymenoptera; family Cynipidae; genus Druon; species Druon quercuslanigerum. The sequence goes on along the minus strand of JAAAKG020014529.1, from coordinate 18,057 downwards.
CAATCCAATCGAACTCAAACATATTTCATTCCAATAAAGTACAATCTATTCTAATGCAACTTATTCTAATCCAATTCCTTCTAATCAAGTTCAATGTATGCCAATCCAATTCATTCCAATCATATCAAACCTAATCCAGTAGAACAGAACCCACTCCAATACAATCTTATTCACTCCAAATGCAATAAAGCACCCAACCTAAACCACTTTACACTAATTTATTCAAAGCTAATCCACACCAATCCAATCGGATCAACTACAACCCAGTCGATTACAATTCAAACCAATTAATACCAATTTACTCTGATCCAATCCAGTCGAATTCAATCGAATTAATTCCAACGCAATGCAATCAACCCTAATGCATTTAATTCCAATCTAATCAAATCTAATTCGCTTCAATAAAATTAGCATAAATCCAATTTATATTAACCTAATCAATTCCACTCCAACCTAATGTAATGTACTAGAATCTAATTCATTCCTATTCCATTATATTGCATTCTAATTCATTTTAATCCTGCCCTATCCAAACGAATCCAATGCAATTCCATCGAAATAATTGTATTCCAATCCAACGCAATCGATTCCTATCCAATTCACTCCAATCCAACTGATCTTAATTTAATAAAATTCATGCCATTTTAATCCAATTTGTTTACATATGATTCAGATTAATTGAATACAACACAATCCAATACAATCTTATTCACTCCCATGCAATAAAATCTATTATTATGCAACAAATTATAAGACAATCCACTACAATCTAATCGCATTAAATCCAATCTAATCCACTTCAATACAATTCTTTCGAATCCAATTCTTTCCAATCAAGTTCACTGCAATCTATTCCAATCAACTTTGATCCAATTTATTTGAATTCAATCCACCCCATTCCAATCGAATCCACTAAACCACTAAACAATAAACTGCAAGCCAATAAAATTTAATCCAATCCATCCCAATGATGTCCAATCAATTCTAATTTACTCTCGACAAATCAAATTCCTTCCAATCTTACAAAATCTAATCCACTGCAATCCAATCTATATAATTCCGATCTATTTCAATCCAATCCATTTCATTCCAATCCAACTCATACTAATCTGATCCAATTAATTTTAACACCACCAAATCCAATCGATTCCAATTCACTTCAATTAATTTTATTTTATTCCTTTAAATTGCAATCCATTCCAATGTAATCCACTTTATTCGAGTTTATTCTAATCTGAACCAATTCATAACAATCCATTTAATTTTGAATCCTGTCCAACCCAACCAAATGCAAAATAATCGAATCGCAACCAATCCACTCCAATTGAGTCCAATTCAATTCATGACAATCCAATTCACTTCAATCTATTCCAATTCATGCAAATCTAATCCACTCTTATTTAAATTTCTCAAATCCAATCCGCTCTAATCCAATAAATTTCAATCCAATCCAATTCATCCCAATGCTGTATAATCAATTACAAAGTATTCCAATCTAATGAAATTCATTTTAATCTTACCCAATTTATTCCACAGCACTCCAAGTCAATCAATTTCAATTCATTCCATTCCCATCCAGTGCAGTTCATATCAATCCAATTTATTTTATACCAATACAATTCATAACAATCTAATCCAATTCATTCCAATCATATCCAAACCAATCCAATCAAATTCAATATTTTCTTACACAATCTTATTTACTCCAATGGAACACTAATCATTTTAATCTACTTCATTCCAATCCAATCACTACAATCCAATATAATTCACACACCTATAATCAATTTCAATCCAATCCAATTAATTCCAATCTAATTCACTCTAATCCAATCCACTCCAATGCAATTATTTCCGATACTACCCAATTAAGTACAATATAATTAATTCCATTCCTACAGAATTAAAACCAGTCCAGTTTATTTCATTCCAATCCAAATCATTCTAATTCAATTCAATTCATTCAAATTCTTATCCAATCTAATCCAATCGAATCTAACCTTTTCGAATTCGATATAATCATCTACAATCCAATCGAATTCCCACACCTATTATCAAGTTCAATCCAATTCAATTAATTTCAATCTAATTCCCTCTAATCCAATCCACTCCAATGCAATTAATTCCGATACTACCCAATCAAGTACAATATAATTAATTCCAATCCAATTCAATTAATTTCAATCCTACAGAATCCAAACCAGTCCAGTTTATTTCATTCCAATCAAAATCATTCTAATTAAATTCAATACATTCAAATTCCTATCCAATCCACTCTAATCGAATCTAACCTTTTCCAATTCGATATAAGCCACTACAATCCAATCGAATTCACATACCTATAATCAAGTCCAATCCAATCCAATTAATTCCAATCTAATTCTCTCTAATCCAATCCACTCCAATGCAATTAATTCCGATACTACCCAATCAAGTACAATATAATTAATTTCAATCCAATTCAATTAATTTCAAGCCTACAGAATTCAAACCAGTCCAGTTTATTTCATTCCAATCAAAATCATTCTAATTAAATTCAATTTATTCAAATTCCTACCCAATCCAATCCAATCGAATCTAACCTTTTCTAATTCGATATAAGCCGCTACAATCCAATCGAATTTACATACCTATAATCAAGTTCAATCCAATCCAACTGATTCCAACTTAATTCACTCTAATCCAATCCATTCCAATGCAATTATTTCCGATACTACCCAATCAAGTACAATGTAATTAATTCCAATCCAATCCAATTAATTCCAATCCTACAGAATCCAAACCAGTCCAGTTCAATTCATTCCAATCAAAATCATTCTAATTAAATTCAATTCATTCAAATTCCTATCCAATACAATCCAATCCAATCGAATCTTACCTTTTCCAATTCGATATAATTCACTACAAAACAATACAATCCATTCTAATATAGTTCATTCCAATCCAATGCATTCCAATCGAATTGAATTCAATGCACTCAATTCAAGTCCAAACCTCTCTAAAAAATTTCAAGTTAATCAAATTCATTCCAATCCAATTAATTACAAATAAATGCACTCTATTCCATTTTAATCCATTCTAATTCAATCCAATCCAATTCAATTTTAACGCGAAAGACGATAAAGTACAGATATAAATGTCAATCAGCTTATCAGTTTAGTCTCAGTTACTTTACAGTACGCTGTTTCCTAAGTAACAATTGTATGGCTTATCCTGAAAAGTGCTATTTTAGGTATCGTTCGCAGTACCTACAATCAAATGTATGATGGCAGTGTGATCAAAAAAGATTTCTTATTTCAAAGCTTTTTTTAATAACATAAATCAATGTTCATCCATCAATATAACAAAATCTATAGACTCGAGATGAATCAATTAACCAATAATACTATAGATATTTCATTATAAATTACGTAAGTTATGGTCAATAATATTATTTGAAACATTTTATTTTTATATCAAAACTTATTTCCTTTACATAATTCAAACTTTAAGCAAGAATAGAAAAGTTTTTTTATTTCAGACGAATAAATTTATTAATAATATTATTAAACTTCATTGAAAAACAAGGGAACTATGGTTCATTATAATATTTTAAAATTGTGTTTTTAGAGCTCAAATTGTGCCATTAACAAATGACGGAATAGACATTTGCTAATTAAACATAATGAAGTAACCAAATGCTCATCTAATGAGGAAAATAAATTTGTAAATACAAATAAAGTCGAAACAACAAAGATCGAATTTACAGTTAGTTTAAAAATTTAATACATGTATACCTTGGGGCAACATCTGAATCATCTGTATCTGATATAATGTGTTTAATCTGTAATTTTCCATATTTTTCTTCTTCTCACAGAAGATGCATCAGGTCTTCTTAAAAGAGTATTCACGGATCAAAAGTGTTTAACTAACAATGATGAAGATCCAAGGTCAATATCTATACATGACACACCTAAATGCCATACGTCCAGGGCTGCGGATAAGACGTGGATGAAAAATAGTTGGCTTAAGCTCAAACAAGATCGACTAAGGCGAGAATCTGTGGATCAGTTTAATCTGGGTGATGGATCAAGGACTCACCATCCGATTCAATCAGAGAAAAATTCTCTTAATTTGTATAAATCCCATCCGAAGCCAAACGTTCTAGATTTAAATATTCCAATAAATACACCAGAAGGGCAAGAAAGGAAAAAAACGAAGCCAAAAAGTATCAACCTGAACAGAAAACCTGACTACAAAACAGATGCAGAACGGGCATATTCTGCGTTTATGCGGGCACCTTTTATCCAAGGTCCTTATTCTCCACCAGGGCAAAAATCTATCGATTTATTTAATAAACATTATAAGAACAAAAATCATCCTCCAGCTGAATCAGCGAAGAAAGCTCTTGAATTGTATATATCTCACCAAAATCATAATGAACCAGGTCTGAGTAACCCGAGATTGCATACTCATCCTCTAAGAGCTTTCGAGGATATAAAAGAAATCAGATCTGAGCAACTGCAAAATCAGTATCATAGACGTTATGGACAAACTGATGATCCTTTTTATAGTAAATTATTTTAGTCCTTTTTTTAGAATTTAAAAAAAAATGGCTCGGGAAGCCAATGCTTCTAAAAAAGGGTTTCTTTGTAGGATAAGATGTCAGGAACACATTCTGATGCATGTCCGTGAACGCTATTTTATACGGACAATATTGAGCGTTTTCGTTTCGTAGGATGCTGTTGTAAAAAATCTTCTTATTTAGACATTAATGTTTTTAAATTATTATTTTTATTGTAATATGTTTTAAAATACAGATGATATTTACTGCTAATATTGTATTAATCGTTTTTCTTTCTAAGGACTATTTTCATTATAATAGGGTGAAAACAATTTATCTTTACCTCATTTCTGAATTCCTGAAAACAAAACTGAGAATCCAACGACAAAATTTGGATAACTACCATAAAATATTTCTATTGTAATTTGAAAAAAGTTCCCTTTTAAAAAAACTTCCTAAAAAAACAAATGTTTGGACATTATTAAAAAAAGGGGATAGAAGAATTCACAAAAAAAAACAGTAGTAAATTTTTGTTGCGGGTAATTTTCAAGTAGACAATGTTTAATTTTTCACATCGAAACAAATCAATATAAAATAAATAAAATGTTCCTATTGTAATTTGAAAAAAGATGCTCATTAAAAATAATTCCTGAACAAAACAAATGTTTGAAAATAAATCAAAAGAGGATAGAACAATGCGCAGAAAAACAGAAGTGAATTTTTCTTGCGGGTAATTTTCAAGTAGATAAAATTGAATTTTTCGCATCAAAACAACACAAGATAAAAAAATAAAATGTTCCTATTGTAATTTGAAAAAGATTCGCACTACAAAAAAATTGTACAAAAAAAAATAATAACAATGTTTGGACAACAATAAAAAATAGGAAAGAAGAATGCATCCAAAAAACAGAATTGAATTTTTGTTGCGGGTAATTTTTAACTAGATAAAGTTCAATTTTTCAGATCGAAACAAATCAAGATAAAATAAATAAAATGTTCCTATGGTAATTTAAAGAGGATCCATACTAAAAAAAGTTCCTAAAAAAGAAAACAAATGTCTGGAGATAAATAAAAAAGAGGATAGAAGAATGCACAGAAAATAGAGAAGTAAAATTTTATTGAGGGTAATTTTCAAGTAGATAAAGTTCGATTTTTCAGATCGAAACAAATCAAGATAAAATAAATAAAATGTCCCTATTGTAATTTGAAAAAAGATCCCAATTAGAAATAATTCCTAAACAAAACAAATGTTTAAACATAAATAAAAAGAGGATAAGAGAATGCACCGAAAAAACAGAAGTGAATTTTTGTTTTAGGTAATTTTCAAGCAGATAAAGTTCAATTTTTCTCATCGAAACAAAAAAGATAAAATAATTAAAATGTTCCTATTTTAATTTAAAAAAATATCCGTATTAAAAAAAATTTTACTGAACAATAACAAAAAAGTTTGGACAGAAATAAAAAAGAGAATAGAAGAATGCATCCAAAAAACAAAAGTGAATTTTTGTTGCGGGTAATTTTCAAGCAGATAAAGTTCAATTTTTCTCATCGAAACAAAACAAGATAAAACAATTAAAATGTTTCTATTGTAATTTAAAAAAATATTCATATTAAAAAAAATTAACTAAAAAATAACAAAAATGATTGAACAGAAATAAAAAAGAGGATAGGAGAATGCACCGAAAAAACAGAAGTGAATTTTTGTTTCAGGTAATTTTCAAGTAGATAAAGTTCAATTTTTTAGATCGAAACAAATCAAGATAAAATAAATAAAATGTTCTTATGGTAATTTAAAAGAGGATTTACACTAAATGAAATTTTACAAAAAAAGAACACAAATTTTTGTACGTAAATAAAAAAGAGGATAAGAGAATGCACCGAAACAACAAAAGTGAATACTTGTTGCGGGTAATTTTCGAGTAGATAAAATTAAATTTGTCGCACCAAAACAAAACAAGATAAAATAAATAAAATGCTTCTGTTGTAGTTTTAAAAAAGATCCACATTAAAAAAAATTTTACTAAAAAATAACAAAAATTTTTAGACAGAAATAAAAAAGAGGATAGAAGAATGCACAGAAAAAAACAGAAGTAAATTTTTGTTGCGGGTAATTTTTAAGTAGATAAAGTTTAATTTTTCAGATCGAAACAAAACAAGATAAAATAAATAAAATGTTCCTATTGTAATTTGAAAAAAGACCCTCATTAAAAAAAATTCCTAAATAAGAGAACAAAATTTATCGACATCAATAAAAAAGAGGATAGAAGAATGCATAGAAAAAACAGAAGTAAATTTTTGTTGCGGGTAATTTTCAAGTAGATGAAGGTAAATTTTTCGCCTCAAAACAACTCAAGATAAAATAAATAGAATGTTTCTATTGCAATTTAAAAAATATTTACACTAACAAAAATTTTACAAAAAATTAAAAAAATATGTTTGGACGTAAATAAAAAAGAAGATAGAAGAATGCACAGAAAAAAACACAAGTAAATTTTTGTTACGGTTCATTTTTTGGTAGATAAAGTTAAATTTTTTGCATCAAAACAACGCAAGATAAGATGAATAAAATGTTTCTAATATAATTTGGGAAAGAGTCAAACTAAAAAAAATGTTATAAAAAAAGAACAAAAATTTTTGGACAAAAATAAAAAAGAGGATAGAAGAATGCCCAGAAAAAAACAAAAGTGAGTTTTTATTGCGGGTAATTTTCAAGTAGATAAAGTTCAAGTTTTCAAATCGAAACAAAACAAGATAAAATAACTAAAATGTTCCTATTGTAATTTGAAAATATATCCTGATTGAAAAAATTCTTAAAAAAGAAAACAAATTAATGGACATCAATAAAAAAGAGGATAAAAGAATGCACAGAAAAAAAACAGAAGTAATTTTTTGTTTCGGGTAATTTTCAAGCAGATAAAGTTGAATTTTTTGCATCAAAACAAAACAAGATAAAATAAATAAAATGTTCCTATTTTAATTGAAAAAAAGATCCTCATTTTAAAAAATTCCTAAAAAAGAACAACAATATTTGGACATCAATAAAAAAGAGAATAGAAGAATACACAGAAAACCCAGAAGTGAATTTTTGTTGCGGGTAATCCTCAAGTAGATAAAGTTCAATTTTGAGAATCCAAACACGTAAAGTAACAAAATCAAACCCCCTATCTTCTCTTTTTAATTCTTTTTGTATGATTTCATTTTTATTATTATGAAATCACAATAAAAACATTTATAAATAATATTCACCAATTATTTAAATTTATTGTAAATAATATATAATTAAATTTTTAATTAAAATTCACTTAATCATCTTGTTATCCTTATTGAAGCTAATTTTACACTTTAACTTTGTATCATAAACATTTTGACAAAAAAACAAATTATTTGTAATGGAAAAATAATCGCATTGTCAAATTAAATAGTTAACAGACGCTGATTTTTGGACAAATGAGACACATACCAGATACTGAGAATGACATCTATATGAAGCCGAAAAACACAGAATTTAATACACTGTTATATTTTTCCTACACAACATTTTTTTCTACACCAAATATTTCCTGCACAGAATTTAATATTTTTCAATAATTTTATTTTCTTCCTACACAAAATTTTTTGTGCACCGAATATTTCCTACGCGAAATTAAATACTTAGATTTCATTATGAAAATATTCTAAACACATTGTACGCAAAAATATTACAACAATAAATAAAATATTTTTTACACATTTATCATTTTTTTTCGTTGAACAACAAGTTTTCAAGTATTTTCTAACTAATTTTGAGTTGCTTAAACAGTTATCATTTACTTAAACCATTTTTTTCATCTGCAAAACATTAAAAGTTAATATTTTTCGGGTTTAATGATATATTTGATAAATTTAAATGATAAATAATATTACTTCTTTAACTAATTTGGTAATTATTTAAATAAATTTAATTTTTTCAAGCAATTTTTTTGTATTCGTAAAAAGTTATTAGTTTGCAGAACTGATTACACAATCAACAAATGTTAAAAGTAATATATTTTTAACGATTTTTAGCCATTATTTGAACAATTTTCATTTGTTAAAGCAATTTTTCGCTTTGTAAATCTACAACTTTTATTACTGCGTGAAATCAACAACGCATTTAATAAATGCTAAGAGTGATATTTTGTGTAAAACACAGACTGCAATTATTTAAACAATTAATCATTATTCACTGACACCTTAAAAAGAAGAAACTATTATTAATTGTTTAAATCATCGAAAATTTTTTGGGACAAAAAATATCGTTTTCGACATTGTTTATCAGCCACGTTAAAAATTGTTTAAAAAATTTAAGAAATTAGTTAAAAGATACTTGGAAACTTTTTACTTACCAAAGAAAAATAATGCATTTGTATAAAGTTCTAAAAATAACGTCATTAGCATGAATTTTAAATAATTCATCCTGGTGGATAAGTTTTTACAAAAAAAGTAAAACAGACTAAAACCATTTTTACAGGAATGAACAAATAAATATAATAAATGACAATCGTAATTACAAGAAAGTAGAACTTTCTTCTATTATTCTGACGAATCTTATACTCTTCTGTATTTTATTGTATTTTGTTTTATTTTATTGAAGTTTTAATTTTTTACAAGAATATGCGAAAAATGTATAATTACAAAAATTTTGCAATTATTTGGAATATTTATGTAGCTTCCAGCGTTTCGTTTATCGAACGAATTTTGAGAAACAAAAAACTTCCAGCGAGAAAGTTGTTAAAAACAGTACAAGAAAGCTTTATGGAAAATTTTAGTCCAATCTAATTGATATTTAAGAAATTATTCAAGTCTCAAGTCGCTAGCGGCTGAGCGATTCGGGCGCGGACTGTAAGGGAGAACTCAGAAGCGATTAATAATACAATTCACTGGTGCAAAAAATAAAAACTAATTGCCTAATCAGGAAATATCAAAGTGTTATAAATAAATAAATAATATTGCACGATGTAAAATAATGTATTAATTTTATATTATGTACGAGAGAATGGTTCTATTTTTGAGTCAGACTGTGCATAAGTAAAACGAAACATAAATAACATTGACTTTCGACTATGACATCTGTTCTCAATAAAAAAACAATTACTTTGTATTTTCCAGAAGCAATCATAAGATCAGCAAGCACAATATTTATTTTAAGGACGTTTATATATTTTAAAATTAATATTAATTCAAAAATTGAAAAAGCTCACAAATTCAAATAACTTTTTCCAACTTGCAATTCTGCTTATTTCCAGAGATTATGTGCTTTTAAACTTTGTCTGATAATAGAACCATTGTATTGTTCATAATCTTAAATAAACAAACTACTTTACATTATGCAATATTATTTATGTGTACAGAATACTTTGATATTATTTCATTGCTTGATTAGTTTTTTATTTTTGGCACCGTTGTACGCATCTGAAACTCTCGCTACAGACCGCGCGCGAGTGGCTCAGCCGCTATCGAATTAAAACGTTAATAATTTCTTCAATATCAATTCGATTGAAATACAATTTTACAGATAACTTCTTTATACTGTTCTTAACAACTTTCACTCTGGAAGTTTTTTGTAGCTCAAAATTCACTCGATAAACGAAGCGATGGAAGTAATTAAAGTCCGATAAGTGTCATGATTATGTTAATGAAAATATAACCATTTTTGTTAAAAAGTCATCCTTTTTAAAAATCATTCTTGAAATCTAAGGGATTTGATTGACATTTTCTTTCTTTCTTGGCTAAAATTTAGTTTTAATTCCACTATAATTCCGTTTTTCGTGATAGAAAATTAATCCTTCTGCTTGAAAATGTAAGTATCAGGTGGAAAACTGATGCATTTTGTTGAAAGTTTGCCTTTTCATTTATAAATATCACTTTTTTTATTTATAATTAAAATTTTTTTTTATTGCAACATGAACTAATACATTTTTTTAATTCATATTTTGTGAATGAAAAATCAGCCTGTTCAAATTTTGAGAGTTTGTACATTTTTTCTTAGATAATTTGATATTCTTGAAACTTTTGCGTAAAAGTAGGCATAAATTAAAAAATAATAATAATATAGGTCGATCCACAGAACATGAAATATCAGGTTAAGATCATTTAAGGTCAATATAATTATAAGAAATTGAAACGAGAAAATTGTATTAATGAAAAAATAATTGCTGGAGCAGATCAATTAGTCAATGTTGGCTGCTTTAGAGGCACATAATAATTTTGTCTTGATTTATGGGCCAATTTATATTGTTTGAAACAGTTGAATAAATAAATTTAAAAAAATAAATTAAATTTCAAAATCAAAAATTAGGCTATTTTTAGGCTATTATAATATACCATGTATCAGCATTGTTGTCAACATCGTATTGCACATAATAGATTATTCTTATTTGATGAGTATGTCATCAATCAACTCATAATATTGAGTTGTTTTTTTCAAAAAAAAATTGAATAAACATTACACAATATTTTCCTCATGTGTATTCATTTTAGGAATCGTACAGCGTATGTCTAGCGTCTCAGGTGACTTTATCATAATCACTCACCAGTGAAAACACCAGAGTTTGTTAACATAAGTTACGTGCAAACAATATATCAGCTTACTAGGATTTATCGTAAAGGTAATATGAAAATGACTATAAAAACATTTTTTAAATAATAATTCCTGAGAAGCAATAATTACTTACAAATTGTAAATAATAAAAATAAGAAATGTAATTAAAAATACACAAATTCGTTAAGTAACTGTTAAAATAACTATGATGTGATTTTATCAATATATGAAGGGTTCCGGGGCATTATTATTTCATTATTGGAAATTATTTTGTCATTCTTACATTAGCCATAAGCCTCAAGTTTTTACACACTTTATTTTAAAACATTCTATTTATTTTGTATGCAAAGATGAGCACGAGTTTTCCCATGACTATCAATTGCGATCTACTGATAGAAAATTTCGCTATGGGTTTTTTAATAATGCACAATTAGGGTAAGTATGTGTAGATATAAAAATTTTATTTTTGATTGCTGCTAGAAATTTTTTAATAATTTAAGCAACAGAACAATGTTCAAATGACAGAATTCTGGAATATAGAGTTTAAATTATCATAAAATGTCTGAAAAACCTGGTAAATTGATTCCAGATTTTCAATTGAATTTACAAAGGAGAAACAATTTTTTCATACAAACTCTCTACAATTAAAAAAGATATGTTTTTAAATTCTCTGATTTTTTCCTAGTAGCTGTGTTCAAACATTATACATTAATGTAAATATGATTGTAATGAATTAATTAATATGGTTGTAATGTAAGTTGTCATAAAGTTTTCATAATATCAAAATCTCATATATATATATTTCCTAAAATACATATTTTATTGCAAATATAAAATTTAATGTTAAATATTCCCTAGTTATAAGCAATTTAAAATATCGGTATCATATTGTTTTAGTAAAAGATTGCGGCAAATTTCGAGGAAAATAAATAAAGCGTTATGAACTGCGTACATCGTCCTAATTTACTCTCCGCTGCCTACCGACTAGTATATATATTAGGGAGTGGATTCTTGACAAATCATAAGTTGTCCTTTACAAAATTAAAAAAGAGTCTATTTTAATTGTATAGTGAGAAAATGAAACCCTTTTCTTCTACTCTTATTCTTAGTTTCATACTGCTTTTCCATGAAATCCGTAAGTATCATAATAATACTTTTTGCTTCCTCGTAGAGAAGGCATTATAATGGCAACAAGTCTGATAAAAATTTAATTCGTTTAATTAAAGTTCCTTAATTATAAAACATCTGATACAATTTTTAAACAATTATCTAAATGTATTTGTGTGTGTCAATTTCATGTTTTTTGTGAAAACGATAACTTGGAGACGGTTGCAGATAAATACACATATATGAGACATCTGTGACCTTGAAAACAATTCCACCTGTCACGTAAAATAGAGTGTATTTTAAAGTTGTTGGTACAATGATAATGAAATTATAAACAAAAATTTATATCGAGAAATTAACTTCAAGAGAACATTAAAAAAGATTTTCTAATATTACCAAAGCTTGGAAAATGATAATCTGGAAGATTTGGATGCAATTTCTTTTAATAACGCTTAAATTTTGCTGGTTAAAAGTTGATTGGATTTTCACCAAAATTGGTATTTAGGTATTATAAAGGTCACTATTAATGAATTTGATACAAAAAATTTAAAGATGCCGATAGAAAATTGCGTCGAAAAGTTTGGGATTTTTTTTAACTCAACAAAGATTGTCAATTTGATAGGTTTTTAGAGATTCTGATCAAAAATATGTTACAAAAAAATACAAAACTACCTAAAAGGAGAAATCGTAAATTCTAATTGGCGAATAATATGTTATGTAAAAAATTAGATTCTTATTAAAGGAGGCTAATTGAAAATACAAGATGATTTTCACAAAGGAAAGTTTGAAGTTTTACTTGTGATTGCGGCAGCAAACTTCGGATTAGAGAAGGATTGTCTAGCTGTGTTGGTATTATCAGAGTTGTACTCTTCCTATCTTAAAAAAACCACATTAAATCCCATTTAGGACTGAAAACATTTTTTGTTTTTTCCACTTTTCTATAACTTTTTTTCCATCATTCGCATCCTCCTGATTAAAAAATGTAACAGAATTTTATACAAATTAGTTTTTTGTTTTTGGCACCGGTGAACGCATCTGAAACTCTCGCTACAGACCGCGCGCGAGTGGTTCAGCCGCTATCGAATTGAAACGTTAATAATTTCTTCAATATCAATTCGATTAAAATACAATTTTACAGATAACTTTTTTATACTGTTCTTAACAACTTTCACTCTGGAAGTTTTTTTTATCTCAAAATTCACTTGATAAACGAAACAATGGAAGTAATGAAAGTCCGATAAGTGTCAATACAAGGTCATTTTGACAAGGGAAAGTTTGATGTTTCACTATTGATTTTGGCAGCAAACTTCGGATTAGAGAAGGATTGTCTAGCTGTGTTGGTATTATCAGAGTTGTACTCTCCCTATCTTAAAAAAACCACATTAAATCATATTTAGGCTTGAAAATATTTCTTTTTTTTCCACTCTTCTATAACTTTTTTTCCAACATTCGCATCCTCCTGATTAAAAAATGTAACAGAATTTTATACAAATATATAAAATATTTACTTAAATATAACCGAAACTGCAGATCTGCATGTTCAAATCATTAGTGATAAAAAATTAGTTACCTTGCATTGTTTGCTAACTAGGCGATATGCAATTTTAATAAGAGATTCGAATATTCTTATGTAAGCATAAAGTGTAGAAAGACCAAATTTAAAAGTAGACCTGTTGTCTTATTTCTTTATCACCATACTCAAGTCGTTTATTTCTGATGTCTTACCTCCCGAAACATAACATTTCGCACTTGTGCTGCCAATTACTGCTTCACAAACCTGTTTTAATAAATTCTAATAAATTATAAATTCACATTGCATTCTTTTCTAAATATTAGTATTTTTGGTTTTTGTTTTTTACCTTTCCAGCATTAAAGCAAATTCTAATGACATGTTATTCGAAGTAAATGAATGCAGATTTTTAATGTCGTTACACATGTTCCTATCCTAATTTTTGAAAACATCAGTAGTTTCTTGAACATACTCTAATAAAACTAGTCGACAAAATCGAGTAGAAGAAGGTCGTGGATTTTTCCAGATCACTGCATTTGTTGTTCTGTCTGTCAGTCTAATTAGCAATATGAATTTCCCAAAAAGATTATCATCACTACATTCCGGGTTACTTAATTTCTGAGTGTACCAAGAATGTCCTCCAGTACTATCAAAACCGTATTTCACGTGTGAGATATACTTTTTTTTAATAAATTCGTTATTAGCATCTTGGTCAGGTGTCAGAAGTCAGAGAATCCTGCTTGTTGTGTTATACAGTAGGTCTTGTTGTTTCACTTCCCAATGCTTTTCACTGATTTTACTGTTTGTTTTACAGCACTATTTTTGGGCTTCCATGACATTATTGTATGCTGAGAACAAATCGTCGTGATGTTCTTTCCATATTCTTCGAATCAGAAGATTCTGTTTTCTTGTTAATTCAGCATTTGCAATAAATCTTACAACCCCCAAAGCAGATAACTTTGTTGGTAACTTAGGATTCTTTTTTTCTTGAATTTTCAGGTGACTTAACGTCTCTGTAGCTTGATTCTTTGGAGAAGTAGATACTTTTTTGATGATCTTAGCATTTAATTCATTACCTGCTGTTCTTAGCTTTATAAATGTAGCGAAAGCAAGCTGATCAGCGCTGCTGATGAGCCGCAAATATTAAGCTTTTCTGTTCTTAGATTTTTCATTTAAGGCTTGAAAAGATTTTCCTGGCAGACCAAAACAGCTGTAAAGATTTTTTTTATTTTAAGAATATGATAAAAGTTTACGTTTAGAATAACATCGTTACGAAGCACTGTCAATAGTTCAGGGAAAAAGTGCTGACAGTTCCCAAAATGCAAGTCAATGTGAACAGAAACGTGTTTCCAGATACAGAGTTCAAGGAAAATAAATAATTAAAAAAATAATTGCAATTTTCTCAAAAAAATGTTGCTTCTAAAGTTTCTCTTGGGAATCACCAATTGCATAATAAAAATCCATCTTCATCCACATTGCATTTGTAGACAAAAGAGTATTTTTTTATTATTATTTTGCTCTGCTCCATTGTTCTTTAGTGCACTTGGAAACAGTTTGAAGGATAGACATTTGTTTGAAATTTTTCCATTTTTAAATACTTAATGTGCGATTGGGCAAAATTTTAATAAGGGACCAAGTTTTTTCCGTTTTTTCATGAAGAAGATTTTCTCAAGACTGACAAAGGTTGTGATCGTAAACGAAATAGTAGAATGTTGAGCAAATTTTTTTCGCTGTGTACAATTTTTTTCGCTATATGACCTGCTAACGTTACCCTCACCATTACATCCAGCGAGTTACCCCTTGCTTGGTTTTTCTCGCCCGGGATTATATTTTAGAAGGCTAGCGTATCTGACAAACTTAAGCTGGACCCTTGTAGTTGCACCTCAGAAATTTCCCATGAAGTTTACCATATTACTCTAAAATTCAAAGATTAGAAAAAATTTTTAATAAAATGAAAACGTTTGGCCTCTTTAAGTTGTCAATTAAAGTATATTTATAAGTTTAATTATTTTTCTGAACTTATACTTTGATGTTGAAAAGTCAAACTGCATTTTTTTTGATATAAATTCATTGTTTTGCTGCTAATTTGTCCGCTTTTCGTTTCTTTTGGTAGAAATTTCCTTTTAAATTAATTGTTGTGTTTTGGTTAAAACTTAATATGTTTGAATCAAAATTCAATTTTGTAGATAAAAATTAATTTGGTTGTAAATTTAAATATTTTTCGTTGAAAAGTAGTTTTTTTTAATTGATTTTTAAACTTAAAATTTAAATATTTTATTTACTTTTGCACTTTTCTTTAGTCGAGAATTTCATTATTTGGTCAAAAATTCGTGTTTTTAAAAGTCTTGTTTCTTTGTAGAAGATTATTCTTCTTGGTGGAAACTTCACATAAATAGTTATATTCAACTAATTAGTTAATAATTATTACTATAACTATTATTTATATATAGCAACTTTTTTGAATTGAAAATAAACGTTTTTATTAAATATATATATATATATGTATATATATTCCAAACAAAAAATTGGAATTTCCAACAGATTTCCAAAATCGTGGAAAAAATATTCTGGAAGATTTTCAAGCATTGTAAAATAATTTTTAGGTTTTATTAAAAATAGTAGGAAAAAGTCGAATCATTTCAAACGGTATTCAGAAGTTTTGAAAGAATTTAAAAAATAATTCAAAGTCGAAAAGATTGCAAGTAATTGAAAAAAAATTATATACGTAAATTTTATTAAGATTCCTATAAAAATTAGAAATGTTTTTTTGCTTTAGAAAATTATTTTAAGAGAATATTTAAGAAGATTTTAAAAGATTTCAAAAATCCTTAACAAAAATCAAAATTTTTTAAGTTTTTTCATTTTTCTTTAGTACTGATTAGGAGTTTTATAATATTCAAATAAATTTAAGAAATATTCAGAAATTTAAAAAGAATTAAATAGGATAGCTAAATTTGCTGTCAAAAATTTAATTTCCAATTGGAAGTAAAAAATTTAACTAAAGAGTAATTTTTCCCGAAAAAAATGAATTGTTAACCAAATTAATTTTTAATCAAAAAGACGAATTTGTAAAAAAATACATGAATTGCTGCAAATATTTCTAAAAATAATATCTGTTTGATAATATTTGGTCAAATATAACAATTTATATTTTTCAAAAGTATAGTGGATGGTGTAACCAACAACAAGGTGTATTTATCGATCGTCCATCAATTAAATTAATCAACATTAAAATTAAAAATCCAAGTTTAAATATTCGGTCATACGATTATTTATTACTAAAAATTGGTTTAAACATAAACATATAACAAACATATTTATATATAATATGTAAATATTTTTATATAGTTTATATATAACATATATAAACATAAACATATTTCAGCTACTTTTTTGTGCCTTCTTCAGGTAAAATTTTTTTTCTAAAATTAATGATATAAAAGTAAACAATAAATAAATATTTAATAGTCAAATTTTAAGTAATCGAAATTTTTTTTTAACATTGTACTTACAGTTTAGTCATTACAAAATTTTGTTGACAATTTTAATCCATGCTTGTGTCAGTGTTATTTTTCCATTTTCCAATCGAAAAATATTATTTCCTAACCACTATTACATACAAATTTGCTTATAACGTCGAATAAACTGACACTAAAATTTTTGAATTTAGAATGAAAATTTCAATTAATATTTAAAATACCTAGATACGTGTTATCAAAATTTCCCAATTCAGTTTGTAAATTTATGCAATTCCTTTTATATTTTTTTATGCAAATTATTTCTAAGACTCTCCTTTTATATGTGTTTTTTCCTTTTCTAATATTTTTATATTGTTCAAAATAAAATCAAAATAATCATCATGTGTCCATGCATGTTTGGAAAGACCTGTGTTTTGGTTTCCTGTTCGACAATCTCTTTTCTGTTTGGTAATTCTATTTTTCAGTCTCCTGCCTCTTGCAGTTATGTAAACTTTATTACATTGTTTGCACTTGATTAAATATACCACATTCGATAGATTCTCTCTTAAATAAGAGTCTTGTATATTCTAAAAATTGTTTCCTAATTTATGATTATTTTGAAAATAAAAAGTAATTTTATGTTTTCTAAGTAATGCTCTGAGTCTTTCAGATAATCCTTGTATGAAAGGGAAAGATACTTTAATGTCAAATTTGTTATGTCCTTTTAACCATTTTTATTTTTTATTTTTTTTTACATCTGCAATTGTAGATTTTATGGATACGTTCTTTAATAATGATATCTATTATTAAAGAACTCTACGGGGAGAGTTTTCTTACTAAAACTAACACCTTTAGTAAGCTCAGGACTTCTCAAGGTAAG
>JAAAKG020014518.1:0-20747 GCA_010014905.2 Druon quercuslanigerum | reverse complement strand
TTTTGAGTCTGTAATCATCTATTCGTCTATTTATTTCCTCATCGCTAAGACCTGTCCTGTTCAACGTTCTATGATACGCTACTATATACTTTTTGCAAAAACGCGTAGTATTGGTTTTAATCATAAAAATGGCATTAAAAGTAAAAAATAAAAATCTGTAAAAAAAACACGATAATAGGTGCGAAATAATATTGATAGACAAAAGTTGTTCACCCAAAAAAAGAGATACAAATTTGTTCTAATTTTTTATATTCTCATTATTTATGATTGAGAAAGTATTACAATTGTACAAAATTTAACACTACAACATTCAAATTTCCAATAAAACGACGCAAAATAAGAAAAAAGTCTTAAACGGCAATTATAACTTTTGATATGTCCTACCAAATTTCTTTTAACCATTATTCAATAGTTCTCGCCATTTTGGGTTCATTTATGGAAAGTACTTTGCGGAAAATCAAAAATTCAAACCTTGAACCAATAAACCACGCAAAACATGGAGAAAAGTTTTTGGAGGAATTTTACTGTTTAAAAATTCCTACAACACTTCTTTGTACCATTTTTTGACAGAACTCCTCGTTTTTAACTTATTTATCTAAATTGATATGAAAAAATGAAATATCCCAATAGTAATCCAAAAGACGCGTGATACGTAAAAATCGAATTGGAGACTTGCAGGATATTTTGTTTTATCCATAAAAAATAATATGAAAACAAAA
The DNA here is from genome assembly GCA_010014905.2 of Druon quercuslanigerum. NCBI lineage: Eukaryota > Metazoa > Arthropoda > Insecta > Hymenoptera > Cynipidae > Druon > Druon quercuslanigerum. Next base: position 20,028 of record JAAAKG020014518.1, on the reverse strand, counting down.
ATCTTATTATTATCATGACAACGCGAGATAGGGAATAATGGCTGAAGGAAGACTTGTACTTTTTTATAGTAAGGTAATTCAGAAAATAAATATACATGTTCAAATTTATGTCAAAAATCGAGCACGTACCTCAAGTGATACGATGAAAATGTGTACCTCAAAGGACATAGAGCTTTGAGCAATTTTATCTTCAACTATACCCATTTAATAAAAGTGCAAAAAATAAATACCTGATCGCGACGCACAATATCAACAGACGCATGTCCAATTCAAAATTCATTTCTTCAGGAGTCTTCAACAGATTGAGGGGAATGCTCTACTTTGGATTTTTTAATCTGAACAATGAAAATACTTTAATTTTTAGGATTTTTAATGAGGCGTTGATTTATTTAGGGAATATTCTTATAAATTTTTACATATCTAACATATTTTTACATTCTCATACAAAAAAGGTATTAGATTTGTGTAAAATTGACCCCCTCCCCCGCTTTTTGTCAAATATCCACGTTTTGAGACCCTCTGAACCTGAAAAATAGGCTTTTACGAATGTGTCTGTCTGTATGTCTGTCTGTGAGCACGATAACTTCCGAAAAAATCAACAGATTGGGTTGGCCTTCGGTATGCTCTTTTAGTGTCTCAAATTGAAGGTGAAGTTTGTTAGCCAGCCATTTTGAATACAAATGAAAAAAGTGAGCACATTTTGAAAATTTTTGAGACCACTTTTTCCAAGATTTGAAAATTCTATGAACATTTATTATTAGTACTCGAAAAGACTAACAATTCATCACAATGAATTTTTTCGATGAAAGAAAAATTTACAGGAGTTATAGCTGTTTCAAAATCCAAAAAAGTAAACGAAAATGAACATTTTAAGCCAAACAACGCACGATATCAAAGAAAGTCAAGAGGCGAAAAACGTTGGGTTTTGAAAGCCCTACAAGATTATTATCGTAGGACGTGTAGTTTTTGTTTTATTCTTAAAAAATAACATTAACAGTAAAAAACTCTGCCCGGTGAATGGGCACATTCTCATCAAAACTTTGCTTATTTAAGTTCTGTTTCATCTTGTGTGTGTTGTCCAATTATTTAATTTTTTTACGTTCTTAATCCTATTTCTAACGATGAAAACAATAAAATAACTATCAAAAAAACTTTATTCATGGCAAAAACCCTCTGGTTTTTGTCAAATGTCCACGTTTTGAGACGCCCTGAATCCAAAAAACATATGTCTGTCTGTGAGCACGATAACTTTCAGCAGAATTTACAGATTCGATTGGCCTTTGGTATACTCTTTTAGTGTCCTAAACTAACGGTTAAGCTTCTTGTCCATACATTTTGAATACAAATTCAAAAGATGAGAGTTTTTTCAAAATTTTCAGATCATTTTTCTTCAAATTTGAAAATTGTATGTGTGAATGTTCATATTACCCTAAAATTTGAACAATTTATCCTGCTGATATTTTTTGATAAAATGAAAATTTTCAGAGCTATAGCAATTTCAAACTCCAAAAAAAGAAACGAAAATTAGCATTATTAGCCAAACAACGCAAGACACGAAAAGAACTCAATACGAGAAAAATGGGTTTCTTTGCACACTCTACAAGATTGTCATAACGACTTTTTGAATTTTTTTGAACAATCTAAAATTTATATTTTTGTTGCACAAAAAATAATGAAAAATATAAAATTCCATTTTACGGACAAACCATGCAAGTTACGACAAATGATGATTGGACAAAAATTGTGCACTCAAAAAAGATCTACAAACTTTTTATGGGCCATTTTTTGAAATAATACATTTGTCAGGGTAGCTGCGAATAAAGATTAGGGAAAAATAAAGAATAAATGATAAAATCTTGTTAATCGACAAAATTTGTACTTTATTTTGTAATATCTGAATAAGCACACCCGGGCCGAGTTAAAGAATTTAATATAATGAATTTTTAAATTATTCTGTAAAGTTAATATAATATTTAATGTAATATTTAATGTGATAGAATTTTGTTTGTATATATACATTAATTACATGTTACATTCTCATCGGCAATGTGACGTGAAAGCGCAAATCATTACAATAATTATTTGAAATTTTATTATATGTATATGTTCCAAAAACGACTTAGATACTATTTTTTCTCCTTTTTCAGATATTTGGAAAAAGTGTTTCTGATTGTATAATTTATTAGAATTTATATATGAATTTGTATATTTGTATATGAAGAACATATAACACGGAACCCAAAGTGCGCTCAAATTTTTGGGTTTCTATTATACGATGAGAAAAAACGAGCGTGGAGCGCGAGGTTTACATGATTTTTAAACTAAATATCGAGTGTGAAGCGCTAGAGTCTTGATAAGAATGTGTTCCTTAAGGTTGATAGAACCTTAATTAAACTAATTCTTCTCTTTATGCAAAATTGACGTAATTGAACCAAAAGCATGTCATAACAATGAAGCTTACTAAAAGAGTATTAGCCCGCGAAGCGCTTAATAGCGAGCACGTGAGACAAATGTGTCCGAGCGCGTAGTGCGAGATGAATACTTAATCGAGCGCGAAGCACGAGATCCAACAGGTGCGCGCCCTGGGCGCGCTCAAACTTACGAGCGAAGCGATCCGCGCGAGACATAATACTTATATTTATAACATTTATAACATTATATTTATAAACATTTTAATAAATTAAAAATAAGTGCAGCCAGTGAGTCGAACATGCAGCTTTCCGACCATGAGGTAGAAGGTAGAAAAGTTCAGGCCACTGCCTGAACTGTCGGCCGATAGGAATTATTTTTCGGCAAACTCTATATGCCTCTGCTCGATTTTTCAAAGTTGATTTTCTCGGATTAGACGGAAAAGCGCATATTACTGATTTGGAAAATTAATACTCAGGTAGTGAGCTTTTATTTTAAAAATTGGGAACCGAATCTAACAATTAGAATTGTCGGTCTTCCCTTGTTAGTACAATACTGTACTAATTCCAATCGTATGGGTTCAAAATTTCACTACTTAAATTTAAGAAATAAATAGTAAGCAAAAGAAGTATTAAAAATAATAAGGTTCTTTGTTAATATAAGTAATGGTAATTATAACAAATTACTTTTCAGAAGTTGCGCCCCGATAATTGCTAATTATTATATCTGTTTTTTTTTCAGCGGTTTGACGAATATGCCGTCGAAAGCTCCGCAAGTATTTAAAACGAATTGCTCAAGTATCTTGTCATTGCGGTACTACCAGAAGAATAGTTCGCTTGTTTGCATCGGAACAGCATAATATCGACTGAAACTCATTTTATGTCAAATAAAGCCAATATCGGCGAAAGCTTATTCTAAGTCGACATAAAGACATTTTACGCTTTCGTGCTATCATTTTAAAAATTTTACTCGACATCATCCCTCTTTTAGTAATAATTGCAATTTTAAATACTTCCATTAATAGATAAAAGTATTTCGCAAGATTAAAATCTAAAACGCAGTTAATTGTAAGTTGAAAATACCATGTTGGCTGTGAAAAACGTTATTCTCTTTTATTGTTAGACTCGACAAAATAGTAATTAATATAAATCTCTAAGAGAGAAAGAAACTGAGAATTAATTAATCGCTTCTGCAGGGCGAGAAGTGCTTTGTACATATGTAATTTCATTGTTAGTAAAATGGTTGAAAGGAGCATGCGTTCTTTTGTTTGTAATGGGTATTCCGTATTCTATTTTCTTACGAGTTACGAACAAAACCAAACACTAATTTATTTAAATGTATTTTCTAACCACATAATTTCTTTTTAAGATACAGGAGAATCTGTAAATTGTAAATAAATAACTTGTTTCCAGTGAACTAGCCTATTTCATTTAGAATTTAGGAGTTCAAAAATCAACCTTCACAATTATAACATTTTTTATTTAGTCAATAAAAATAGGTACAAAATATTTAACTCTTTTAACATATTCTTTTCACAGCTTTTATATAAATTATTATTCCCTATGCCATTTATATATTCTATTTTTCTACTGGAAGTTACCACTCAAATACCTTTGGCTACTATTGGCCGTGAATTGTCGATAGAATAATAAATTTATAGTATATACAATTATAATATTGTCATACTATGGAATGAGGTTCATTTATTCTGTAAATTTTCTAAACTTGTTTCACTTCTCCACTGCAGTGAGAGCAGCAAGCTATATTAGTAGGAGTAGAACTATGTGGAAGAAACATCTGTCCACCCAAAGCAACAGCGGCTCCCATCACTGCACTGCATGCAGCATCCTGCCTTCCAGACATTAACAAATTCGGACTCATAAGTAGCTAAAAAGTTAATTCAAAAATCAGTCATATTTTCTATAATATTTTATATCCTATAAATTACAAGATATCTTGACAATCATGGTAGATGATCAACTCAAGAAAAATCAAGTACCTGCTCAGCATTTTTTTCTGCTATCGTTTTCATTTCTAAGCCAGTGACATCAATTTCTTTGCGAAGACTGATTTGATCCATACCACTGAGAAGCTGGACCTTCAATAATTCGGAAATCTGACAACAACCTTCAGCCAAGTCTATAATATTCATACTTGCTAGTTCATGTCGCTTGGATGATGATGCACCGATAGGAGCGAAATTTTCTCTGAGAATGCTAAGTGTTCTACAAGAAAAGAATTAAATCGAATACATGAGAATGACAAAGAGTAGCGACTAATGTTTTAAAATTCTGTTTTAAGGGTGTCAAGTGATTCAGGATACTATTTATCGATACAAATTAGAAATATGTAAAAATCCTTTCCCCTTTCACTTGAAAAAATAAAATTTAAAATTGTAAGAATGACAACTAGGTAAGGACCATTTGGTTTTTCTACCCTCCAACACAGTACATTAAACAAAAAAATATTTTCACCTGCATGAAACATTACAAATAATGGTCACATAATTTTGAGTACATTTTCTATCATACTCGTATAGTATAAAAATAATTTAATTCTTGGCCAATATCCAGTTTTCCTCCTAACTGATAGCGATTTCCGTTCCTGCTAATCATCTCTGCCCTTTGGCTACTGTATTTTATATCTCACCCTAGGGACACACTCTAACGCAAGCTACAATATCTTGTACCAAAGATAAATCATATCACAGACTTAATTCAACTGTGTGGTTTTGATATTAGAGCTATCTGAGTCGTTTCTACATTGTGATACTCTCAGTTCATCAATTGCGACTGGACGTTTTTATCGTGATATGCATAGATTCTAGAAGTCTCGCAGCTCGAAGAAGGGGAAGGGCAATTATTAACATTAAAGATAACGTCCAATTCGAGTTATTGGTTGACAACTCTGCGCCTCTCAGGGCGGTCTCCCATAAGAATGTTTCTATAGATATCTTCGCAATAACCATTCACCATAACCATCTTGCCCACGCTAACCAGTTAGGAGGGTCAAAAGTTTTTGACCCAGTCCGATTCTTCACTCTTCCCACTTGAAAAAGTGTACGTGAAAAAGTAAGTCATTTTGTATTGCGATTAAGGACGGTCTTTAGTCCCTTTGGAAGACTTTAAATTCTTGTGTCATTTAGTTTTCGCATGCGCTTGATTACGATTTAATTTTCTGCGAGTTGGACGCGGGGGCAGAGAGTAGATAGTGAAGCGTTCGAACAAGCAGAGAGGTGGATAAATTGGATCATCGTATTAAATGCAAGTTCGGTGGACGACAAGGTGAGCTGCTTCTCTAGGATTGTCCTAAATTTGACAGACACGCTTTGTCCATTTTGATATCTTAGAATAGCCTGACAGAGAGCCGCCTGATTTTCTGATGCAATTAAGTAATTATAAAAATGGCGACACTCGAAAACAGATTAAATAAATCTAGCTTCCGTGAAAGGCCTTCATCAAGACATATGGAAAAAAGTGAGTCAGTCTACACTTTTTTACCCCCGATCCAACAGAAATAAAAATCACTTTCTCGATGCTCTGCCGCCAGCAACGGCCTCGGATACAGTGATTCACGATTTACTTGCGGCGGCTGTTTCCAACAATAAGGAACCTTTCCAATTTCATCAGGTAGACCTCAGTCAGCTGTATGCAGCACTTGAAAATCGATCAAGTCTACGACTACTGAATCTAACGGTATAAATAGCACAGCGATTCTTCCATCTATCTCATGTTCGTCTGATTTACGTGACATTATACATTGCTCGTACAGGACAAAGGTTTTCCCAACAGCTTTACAGGTGGGTGTTGTTGCCTACTTCCGAAATGTGACCGCCTAAAGTCTTATAAGTATTTGCGTCCAATCATCATCTTCCCTTGCTTATCAACAGTAATCCAAAAAATCCTGTTTCAATAACTTAGTATCTTCATTAAAACTAATGGTATTTAGCTACACCATCAGTCCAGGTTTAAACGAGAGTTCCCTACGGACACAGCCTTACTGCACGTGGAAGATGGAATGGGTCGAGCCCTGGATGATTCGGAGGTTAACCATCCTGGCCTTACTTAATCTTAGGCGAGCTTATAAAACTCTAAAGCGATCTACTGATGAGTCGTAATTAACACTATAAATTTTCTAGACATGAATACAACCCGTTCCGAAAATATTTTTGATAAAATTTCCAAAAATCGTGGTTGCGTAGACTGAAACGGAATAAGAACCCAATTATTAAGTTCGTATTTTGACCACTTTTCACCTATTTTTCAGGGCAAATTACTCGGGTTCAGTTTTTTTTCAAATACTTCGTTTGACTTTAAAACTACGTTCATAATGCCAGAGAAAAAGATGTAATGCAGAAAAATATAAATCTAAAAAAATGGTCTTCTGGCCTTCATTTTCGGCACTACAAATTTTTCTCTCATAACTTATAGCGAATTGATGCTAGGCCATTGCTTTTTTTAGAATTACTCGAAATTGCGTCTACTTTCATTTAAATTTAAAACATTTTCCCGTGAATTTAACAGGTTCAAAAGTACAGATACAAACTTCAGAATTTTCTTTTTAGCATTTTATTTGAAAATATAGGGGTTCTTTGAATAATCATTCTTTTGATGAACTTTCTCAGAATTATCTCTAGTTCAACTTTTCTGTTAAAAATTTTTCTGTTCAACATTTTTCTGTAAAACACAATGGGGCGGGCCAGTCTGTGTAATACGATTTTTATAACTTTTTAAGAAAATATTTACGGGACGCATCGCTGTCATTTCTAGAAAATGTGAGATGCCTGGACTACTAGGTAGCGTGATGCAGACGCTTCACCTTTTTAACAATTAAGGGTCTGGATCGAGAAACTTGCCCAGCGCTCGAGATCGTGTGAAATTATTGTCCAAACGTCGGGGAGAACGGAAATTTTTAAAGTCACAAAATGGATCTTTTTTTTAATATAGGCTTGTAGAGAACGATGAGACAGAACTTTGTCTATTTTCTGTTTTTTTATCAGGTGAGTATTTTTAACAATAAGCTTGAAATACTGAAAAAAATTCTGCCCTAAATTCAATTACTTTTCAAGAAATAAATCCTCGTAAGTTGGGCAAATATTTTAGGCATTGTTGGAAGCTTTGTTGTAGACATTAAATATACCCTAGTAATGCCTAAAAACTAAAAAAACACTGAAAGTTGCCTATTGTTTAATAATATTTAACCGCAAATTGAACCCGATCGGTAACCTTGTTTCTTCAGATTCGCCGAAAAAAAAGTATCGAGGAAACTTTATAGTTGAAAGAACTTCCAGCGAGACAGTTGTCCCTCATTATTAAAGGAAGACTTCTGGAAATTTTCAGATCGATTTATTCAAAATTGGCATATTGGCGATAGCTCAGTGAGCACTCAGCACCATCGGGCAGAGTGCTAACCGCTGGCGGCGTGGCCTGCTTTCTGGCCTATTTTTTCAGTTTTTCAAACTTATTAATAAAAATACTCATCTGATAAAAAAATCAGAAAATAGAAAAAAGTTCCGTCTCATTATCTCTACAAGCCTATATTTAAAAAAGAGCCATTTTGTGACTTAAAAATTTTCCGTCTTCCCAGACGTTTGGACAATAATTTCACACGATCTCGAGCGCTGGGCGAGTGTCTTGATCCAGGCCCTTGAATGCCTCGATGCGATCCTCGCTATCGCTCTCTAGTTCTGCGGTCCCTAATTTTGCACTGAGTAAATGCACTGATCTGTATTTATCTATTCCAATCCCTATGTGGATATCATTGCAAAAATTTCTTTGTGACATGGATAACTTGCTGCAGTTTTTGATTTGAACTAGCATATAGCTTCAGGTCATCCATGTAAAAATATGAACCAGGTGATGACCATTCTAGTTATCATGTATTTTACACGAATCATACGTGTACATGCTACTGAGTGTTTTACTGAATGATTTTAACGCTAAACAAAATCATAATGGACTGAAGGACTCTCCTTCAATGATACCCGCCATAACGTGTATTAATTTAGTTATCCTTGGTTGTCCATGATTAAAACACTCCACACCCAACATGATCTATGATGTTTACCTCCTATAAAAAGTAACAGATAAAAAAATACGTTATGTTCACGCATCAACGATAAAGCTCAAAATAATGAATAATAGTAACAAATCCATTTTTAATAGACGAAAAGAATTCTGCAAGTAAGTATTTAAAACTATAATAATGTTTCAAAAACTATTTAGCAATAAACAAATCGGTATGCATCGTAAATTGCCACTCCGGATTCAATAACCTCGCATGAAATAGGCTGGGCCGTTTCAGGCCGCTTGATTTCGTCCCTGATTACCCAATTTGAAAGATCCAAAAAACTGGATTCTTCAGAAAATAAAATTCAGTAAATATTTTCGCACCGAAAGAGAAAGTTTTAAATATTTTTAGATGAAAATCAAGGATTTATTCTTTAAATTATTCTGAAGATGATGTGCTATTTAAAACGTATTGGTCTTGTTAGAGAAAAAAGTTATGCATTTTTTTGTCAAGTTGTATCAAAATAATGCTAGACAATTTTCAATTGCTTCGTTCATCGAGGGAATTTTGAGAAAGCCCGTATTTTTAGCGCTGCAGTGAACCGGACATAGAAGCACTATGGGACGAAGAAATTCCCTACGAAGCGAATATTACAAATTTCAATTTTCGAAAAATGATTTTAGAGCCATCAGGTACCAACTAGAACAACCTGAAGCTTCCCAGCAAATTTTATGTGGGATAATTGAATCGGGAGTCTCAATTGTCATTAAGCTTAAAAAAAGAGAAATCCAAGACTTTACCTAATTTAAGTATATTTTTCTCATGGGTAACGATTTTTTTATTGATGGGAAGGGTTCTAAAACTTAGTAGAATACTCATTGTATTCCATTTGATTGAAATTTAGGATAATTTAATGAGATTAAAATCAAACTTAAAACCCTTATTAACGTCCAATAATCAAGTAATGTGAAGAATTCCTGAAACTAAAATCAAGAATCTAACGACCAAATTTGGATAACCACCATAAAATTTTCCCTTTGCAATCTGAAAAAAACTTTTCCTCTTCTCCTTTTCCCCGCAAAAAGAAGAAAAAAATTCGTCTTTCATTTGGACAAAAATCAAAAAGAGGAAAGAAAAATGAGAAAACAACCAACCAAATCCCCTTCATTCTCTTTTTTATTTATTTCGTCTTTTTTATTCTTGCAGTTATCTAATCACAATAAAAAATATATTTCAAAAATAATCAACGTTTCGGCACTCATACAGCACCCTTATCAAGGCAAAAAATTATAAGACAATAAAAATAAAATAAAAATAAAATAACATAAAAATAAGACAAAATAAAATGTAATAAAAATGAAATTTGTAGCCGGTAGGAATAGCACCGCTGCCACGATGCTCTCTCCATGACACCTGAGAATCAAGTGGAAGTTCAAAAGGCAAACCAACTATAAACAAACCTAAAATAGAAATGACCTCCAACCCAAGTCAGCTAAATTAAAATTTAGGGTAATTAAATGATATTAAAATCAAATTAAAACCCCTTATTAACGCCTAATAATCAAGTAATGTAAAAAATTCCGGAAACTAAAATCAAAAATCTAACGACCAAATTTGTACAACCACCATAAAATGTTCCCTTTGCAATCTGAAAAAAACTTCTCTTCTCCTTTCCCCCTAAAAAAATAAGAAAAAAATTCGTCTTTAATTTGGACAAAAATAAAAAAGAGGAAAGAAAAATGAGAAGGCAGCCAACCAAATCCCCTTTCTTCTCTTTTTTATTTATTTCGTCTTTTTTATTCTTACAGTTATCAAATCACAAGAAAAAACAAATTTCAAAAATAATCACCAAAGTTTCGGCACTCATACAGCACCCTTATCAAGGCAAAAAAAATTATAATATAATACAATAAAAAAAAATAAAATTTAAAAAAAATTAAAAAAAAAAGTACAATAAAAATAAAACAACAAAAAAATAAAATAAAAGGTTTGTTTATTGTTGGTTTACCTTTTGAACTTGCACTTTATTCTCAGGTGTCAGGGAGAGAGCATCGTGGCAGCGGTGCTGTTCCTGTTGGCTACAAATTTAATTTTTATTATATTTTATTTTTATATTATTTTGTCTTATTTTTATTGTATTATATTTTTTTGCCTTGATAAGGGTGCTGTATGAATGCCGAAACGTTGGTGATTATTTTTTAAATATGTTTTTTATTGTGATTTGAGAACTGTAAGAATAAAAAAGACGGAAGAAATAAAAAAGAGAAGGAAGTGGATTTGGTTGATTGCCTTCTCATTTTTCCCCTTTTTTTTATTTGTGCCCAAATGAAAGACGAATTTTATTCTTTTTTTTAGGGAGAAAGGAGAAGAGGAAAAGTTGTTTTTCAGATTGCAAAGGGAAAATTTTATGGTGGTTGTCCAAATTTGGTCGTTAGATTATCAATTTTAATTTCAGGACTTCTTTACATTCCATTTGATGCTTTTCGACAGTATTTCTGTTGTCGGAGATGTCCTTGCTGCCCAGCTTTTTTGCTGTTGAGTTCTGCATGGCCATGTCTCAGCTCATTATTACAAACGTCCCGCATGCTGTGGCCCCAGCTGCGCCCGATCCTCGGAAATCGACCATTGTTTCATTATATTTCGTAAGTACTCAATTTTTTGTACAAGTCTTTGTTTTCCTCTTAGTCCCATTCCTCTTCGATCTCTACCTGCCTGGCATGGGAAACCTTGTCATTTGCAAACCTACCGTCAACATAGCCGTCAAAGTAATGAGAAGAAAGTTTAAGCCGTGAGGATGCCAACGCGAGAATTATTATCATTATTTTTATTATTTAAAGGAAATCTACCATCACAGGTCCTTAAAGGACCTGGTGTTAAGGCAAATGTACGAACGAAGTTTAATACAGCTGTCAGTCAGGAAATAAAATAAACAAAAAAGAAACAGTACTCATACATACCCGACAAACACAAAACGCGTTAAGATATTATATAGTCAAAATAAAACACATACCATTTAGTCAAATTTATCAAAAAAAAATGAAGACTTATTACAGGAATAGTCGTACATAACAGTTCAAAAGTCCAAAAGAGGCAACGAAAAACCCTCCGTAGTCACAGGTTGGTTGTCTCAGCATTCACTTTGGCTTGATCTTGTACACTCGGATGTTTTCCGTGCAATGACTTCTGCCTGCATTGCTGTGCAATCTGCTGATGCTCGTATCATTCGGTTCAGCGAGATCCGAAACATGCCGAATATGTGTGGTGCAATTAGCTGTTTCAACATCTGCACGCAGATGGTTATGTTTAAATTTACCAGGTCTATGTCAGGCCATTTGATGAACCATGGAAGAGTAAAGGAGTAGCGAAATCGCGTAGGTGTGCCTTGATATTGTTCCTTGATATTGTTGGCCAATTTAGACTAGTTTCCAACATGGAGTTAGAGCGCTTGGCAAAGGAGATCATAAGGGTTTCCTTAACATCTGCGTGACGGGATCTCATCAACTGTAGGACGTCTAGATATTTATACAACGCATCCTTCGTCATTATTTCAATGAGTGCCCAATTGTCAAGCCCCAAATCCACGTTTAACACTCGCCGTTCTGAGTCTAGTCTTTGTCTAGTCCGAATTCCATAAGGATATCGTTAGAAAACTTCAAGATAATGTCCATTAACTTCTGTAGTTTTTCCTCGAGCACTTGCATGTCAAACATATAAAGCAGGTAGGTGAGATTGTATCACATCCTTCCTTCCCTTACACTGTGCCCATAGAACGTGTTGTTGAGGGTCAGGCTAAATGGGTTAACCGCTAAGCAGAACCATAGGGCCCTGAAGGAGTCATCCTCACGACCGTGATATATCATAAGTACTTTATTTCCGTACCCCAGAGGTTTAGTGCGTGACTCAGAAATTGAACGACGCTTGGGCAGATCTTGTACTTCCAGAGAATCTCAAATAAGTAATCATGGAAAGGCTTGTTTAAAATTAATGTATGCAATGTGCAGACTTCACCGATTTTTACGAGAGTTGCGACTACTATTGCGATTACTGATGTTTAATACTATATCTCGGATGATCCCTGGTTTTCGTCATCAGTGACGGACTAAGTCTCTTGTGACGATGTTGTATTAGGCACAAAATTAGATGTATTGTGTAGTTTGGAGTTCGTCATTTACCGCTGTTATCTTTACGCAGTGGCCAAGAGCAATGGAGCATGGAGCACATTTTTGTGATTTTGTAAAAAAAATATGCAGTTTTAAAATTTATGAGATGGAAAAATGGATAAAAATCATTTTGACCCCCCCCCCCTCCTACACATAAAAAAGTTTTCGTTATATTTACACATCTTCAATGTAGAGTTCTTGAGGACCACTTGGTTCAATTAGCGAAGTTGTTTTGTGATAAGGGTGTGAATATATAAACAATTTTTTTTTAATTTTGGGGGCATTCAAACTGTTGGTTAAAAAAAAATGTGAACCTAAAAAGTTATAAATAACAATTTTTAAAAAGATGTCTGTCTATAGTAATCTGTAGGCAAGACAACTTAAAAAATAATAGTCAAAGTGAATTGAGCTTCTGTACACTTTTCTGGTACATAAAGAAACCAGCCTTTTTTGACCAACGGTTGAAGTTTTAAGAATCACAAATGCTTTTAAAAAAATTAAAAATTAATTTTTCTAGCCAAACTATACGGGATATGAAAAAAATTAAGAGGTGAAATTATTCATCTTGAAAAATCTACAAATTCGCTTTATATCATTTTTTGATAAATGCACAGTTTTGGTTTTAATCGTGAAAAATTTTATCTAAAAAACTTTGAATATTTCGGTCAAACTAGGCGAGAAACGAAAAAAATATTAAGACCTTGAATTTATTTGTCACACAATGATCTACAAATTTGCTTGAGACTATTTTTTTCAAGATGCATAGTTTTTGTTTTAATCGTGAAAAATGCTATTAAAGATTGAAAATTCCATCAACAAAACAAGATTTAACCAAATATTTCGTCGGGCCAAGAACATATGTTTGGCTTGATAACTGAAATTTTGCATTGCCAAGAAAAACAGCTCAACAAAACTTGCCACTCCACACGGTGGGGCTGAATAATTTTATAAGAAAAGTTCGAGGACCCCGAAGTTACGAGTGGTAAGTTGTAAATGGTGCCTATAATCAATTTTTCATGAAGTTAAAATTATCCCCTGAGCCGTTTTTTTATTCGTGAAAAATTCATTAAAATTGCGATGTATAATAACCGAAACGCAAACAAGCTGGTACAACCATATGATACGAGCTTGAAAAAGTATATGAGAAAGTTAAAGTACTTGAAAATCATTAATGAAATAGTAATATGCATGTTTTATGTGAATATATTTCATTAATTACTAAAAACTAGCCGTATTTTTTAAATAATAAAATAATTTTTATTTGAAAAACAAAATTACAAATTATTGCATGTACTGGCAGTTTAAGTAAATTTAGCAAGTATATCAGCACGTTTTAAACTAAAGAAAACTTACAATTGTATAATATTTAATGCAGATATAACACAATTCATTAAGGTAAACAACAAAAATTGAAATTAAATAGATTTGTGAATTTCAAACTTTTAAGTGTTTGTAAATTAAAGGTGTCTACTATTATATTCGCGAACAGCTTTAAGTAAATTTTCTGCATATTTCGGATGTGTCTTTTTTCACTTTATACTTAATCCACATTTTTTTTAAGTTTGCATGAGCTGACTCCACAGCTTGCTCCGAGAAGAACCCCAATCCTTTCTTTTTTTCTCACAAAAATCTGTAATATGAAAAAAAAACAGCGTGAACTGTCGGAGTTACATTTACCTCTAGATCTAAATAACTTTTTTTTTAACAGCGATCTTGTCAAGGTATTCTGATTTTAAATTATTTGCAAAACAAGAATCTACAACCTCTTTGAATGTGTCAACACATGTAACGAAATTGCATACAAGAAAAATTATAGGTTTTTGTGCAAATGTCACTTCCATATAAGATCTCTCGGCTGACATTGCACTTTTTATCCCACATTTCACAAATTTTTTCAAATTGATTGTACATACTATTGAATGAAGTATTTACAACTCCGATCAACAAATGTAGTGTGGACGGTGCAATCAACTCAATAATTTTCTTTTTAAAATCTTCTTTTTTAGCTCCGTTTGCTTTCCAAGGTTTAAAATTTTCAATGCAACTCCCAATTGTTCTCAACACGTCTATAGCGTCTAAGAAATCTTTATGAGCGGTACACCAAGTGCACGGGTACGAACAGCTGTAAGACATCAGACCAATCAATATATTCAATAATTTTAGATCCGCTGAAACTTTACCTTCGAAATCCTTTAGATTTAGTAAGTCCCACAAAACTGACAATTTATCATGATTTTCTTCAGGAAATTGAGTTATACCTATCAAAAATAATGTATTGACACCAAAATCTTTGAAATTCTTGGCAACTACCCCTTCATTATAACTTTGCCCTTTGTTTTTGCTTAGAAGCACGAACTCATTGTCTAACGATTGAATAGATAATGTTATTTTTAAAAAAAACCTCCGCCGCCATCTGCACCAATTTTAATGTACGCTTCATCTACTTCACGAAATTTCCTTAACATCATCGATTAATTTCTGAAGATTTGTACAAGATACAAAATATTCTTCTTTTGGCGGGTTTTTCGTTTTAGAGCTAATTAACTGGAATTTTGTTACATCAAAATGGGAGTCAAGTGAATCATTTAAAGCTTTGATTTTGTCTCTTAGATTGGGTTCAAATATTTTTCTTTTCTTCGTTGCACTTTGAAGTGATTTAGCGATTCCTAAAGTTGTGTTAGTTGACAAACCAAAATTAGTACTAATTTTCGATAAATTTTCAGCGGATATCACCCGTTGTTCAGCTTCTTTTTTGTTTCGTGAAACCCCATTGGTCTAGTTTGTTCTCTCTCGTTATCGAATCATTATTTTGACGCGTTTGATCGGTAGATTTTTCTGTAAATACATTACACGCCAAGTGTTCTTTCACTTTCTGATCTAATGATAAATTCAAGTTTTGCATTAATTCCTTTTTTTGTAAAATTATCACGTTTACCTATTGCGAAAATTGATAAACATTTCCAAGAATTGTTATTTTGTAGATTTTTTTGATTGAATGATTGTAGCAGAGGTTCTCGAAAAGTTATATTTTATTATTATCTATCTATTATTAGCTATCTTAAAACTAGAATAATCAGCAGGCATCACAATAGAATTATTATCAGAATTATTTTTTGTGTCGAAAGATCATTTTGTTCATTATTTAACTGTTTAAAGATTATTATTGACGATCGATAAAATAAATAATTACATTATCGATAAGTCGTAAAGAAGAATGAGCATTAACATTACGGTTTTAGTAATAATTTTCAAGTACTTTAACTTGCTTAAATACTTTTTCAAGCTCGTATCATATGATTGTACCAGTTATTATATATACCAATTTTAAAGAATTTTTCACGAATACAAAAAACGGCTCAGGGGATCATTATAAGTTCATGAAAAATTGATTATAGGCACTATTTACAACAACTTCCTCCTCGTAACTTTGGGAGCCTCGA
Source organism: Druon quercuslanigerum (assembly GCA_010014905.2). Lineage (NCBI taxonomy): Eukaryota > Metazoa > Arthropoda > Insecta > Hymenoptera > Cynipidae > Druon > Druon quercuslanigerum. The sequence continues at coordinate 4,010 of JAAAKG020014518.1, read as the reverse complement.
ACTTTTCGTATAAAATTATTCAGCCCCACCGTGTCAGGCGCCGTGATGAGATTGTGCCCACGCACTGATCAGATATGTCTAATTACACATTTAATTTATTTTTAAATACCTGTATGTTCTTAGTGACGTATCTCTGATTTTGTCACGTTCTTCTAACAGTCTTTTTATTGATTCCTGAAGATCAGTCGTCCTCTGGCACAAAGCTGCTTTCCACCTTGCAAGTTCTTCCACCATTAAGCTGTAAATTTTCCAAACTTGAATTAAAATATCTACAGGTTCCATACCTTATATTTTCATGTGTAGAATTTTTCAATGCCCCCCTCCCGTCACCATAATAAAAAACCGACGCTACAGGTGATTTCTTGGTTGAGACCCAACGCACTTTTATAATATTTACAAAAAATACTAATTATTTACAAAAAAGAAAAAATTGAAAGTACAAAACGAATTAGATTTTTAGATCAATTTTTAAAGATAAAAAATAGCTGTTTCTGATTCTGGTACGCAAAGCAAGCGATTGCCGACGAGGGTTGATAGCGGAAGGCAAATGCTGGAATGACACGTATATCACTTAAGAATCTTTTTTTGTCTAACCTTTCATTCATACCATTTATCTTCCGACTTTCAAATTCATTAAAACAGGCTATACACCAATGTAATAAATATTTAAAAAAAATCACTGGGTAAGAGCAAGACAAAATATTTTTACATTGTTATAAACAAACTAATCAACGAGTCATTTTGTCATGATTTTAATAACAAATTAACATTTTGAAGATTTTTTCCTGAACAGACTTATTTGTTTCAAGAATTAAAAGCATTTATCAATTTTTACAAATATAAAAGTGAGAAGTCTTTAGCAAGATACTTGTAGTTGATTCCGCAACAGAAAATGCAGCATATTAAAAAAAAATAGTCAAAATATGCATTGGTTCATAAAATTTGTTTAAATATTTTGCAAACAGCAGCTAATCTTAACTTATTGCAAGCGCATATTAATATGTGTCATATTTCATACAAAAGCTATGGATTTAAAATAGCCTACACATAGCGAATTACGAAAAAAATGCCTTTTGTTCTTTAGTTTGTTTATAAAATTCTTATAAAATTTGTCTTTTTGTTAGTTGTTACATTGAGTTCTGACCTGTTTTATTGAATTGAGTCTTATAATATTATATTGTTTATAATATAAATTGTTAAAAATATTCGACATATTTGTAACAACAGATATTTTTTATAACATAATTAATTTTTATAAACTTTTTGGTTTTTCACTCGCCTCATAAAGAAACCAAGTAAATGATTTTCTATCTTTCAAAATAAATGCAATGTTTTAAGTAAATAAAAATCAGATTCAATAGAAACTTAATATTTCCATAGTAGTGTAAAAACAAGTTCACGTTGTAGAATTATTATCGGTACTTTTTGAGAAATATATTCGTACTCAATCATAAAATTTAATTTATTGGATATTTAAAATGTTAAAAAATATTTCCTAGAGGTAGATATATGCAAAAAACGTGTTTTATCAATTGAAATTAATCAATTTTGTATTTTCCCAGTACTTCTGAATAATTGGTAGACTAAAAGTATTGCAAGTTCCACCACTCAGTCGCGGTAAAATCTCATGATACATGTATTCTGCAGGGATTTTCTACTGCATACTTTTTGATTAGACAAGACCCCTTAGACACTCCTTAAAATCTGAACTACATAAAGTGTAGCAAACCGTAAAGCATTTTAGACCCTGGATATTATTTATATGCGTATAACAATTATATTATAGATTTTCTATAAAAGATACCTGCTAGCTAAAAATTTACTCCTCCAAACTTCGCACTGTCCAGCTAGCCACTCAGTTTGCTCCTGATGAGTACTAAGATTCTTTGCTGAATTTAAGAGAGCTCGAGCAAGTTGCAGTTTATCCTCAGTTAATAAATGCACTCTAGTTTGGAGGTCTTCTCCTACTGCAGCTACTAACAAATTTTTTAATTCCGCATTTACCTATGATAAAAAGCACATTTTTAAATTGTCAAATTTTTAATATACTATTCAATTACTTCCGTTTCGAACTTTTCAATGGGCATTGTTACAAATATAAAATTTATAATTTACAGGAAGTAATTAATTATTTGTAAGATACTCATTTTTAATATATGCAATTTTTACGCAAAAAATAATATATTTTTTATTTCAATGTTCAGGCCAGTATTTTTGTATTGCGTGAAAATGATAGGAACCAGTTCCCTTTATTAACCCTATCATCCATTTTTTGTCGGAAAACTGAATTTTTTCTCGAATTTGTTCAAAATTGAAGTTATTAATTTATGTATCCAATCTTTTTTGGGGAAAAAGTTCTGGATAAAGGACTCGATTTTTTAAGTTTTTCCATTTTAATGGAACTAATGTCTATATCGCAATAAAACGCACTTGAGCTTGGAATTTCAGCTGATTCTCCAACTGACTATTCTCTTCTTTCAACTTTTGAATTTCGGCCTCATACACTTTGTTGCCATTGTTATTGTCTTCTTGACCAATGTCGCTCTTTATGTCACACGCTACACCATTGACTATATCATCAGTCTTCAGAACTGCCAATTGTGACACCATTGCGTTTATATCGACACTGTGCTTCAACGCTTTCTTATGTTTCTTTTGACATGGAATAATAGGATTAACAGCTGCTTTGTAAGGTTCATAGGGCACAAATTTAGGTTCCTTCGATTTTAATGAACTAAGGATGCACTTTTCTTTTTTCGTATGAGTTGTGCTTTGTGGTATAAGGTTGACTACTGTGCCACTGGGAGTAACGGGAGGTTTGGAATTGTGCTCCTTAAAGTTGGTAGGATGATAAATTAAGGTATCCCCTAATCGAACTTTGCATGTTTTTGATTCCACCTTGTCGGATGTAGCATTTTCCATTCCATCGCCTTGAGTTCGACCAGCACATTGTATAGCCTTTACGCCTAGAAATTAAAATTTGGAGGATACATTTTTTCAAAAATGGCACGTGCAAAATCCATCGTGCCTCGAACTTTAAGGCCAGGGGTACGGGCTAAGCTTGGATAAATGTATCAGATTATGAGAAATTCGCTAGAGCGAAATATTGGCAAAATATTAGTAATTTTAACATGTACACTTTTCAAGGGTTGAGTACACGTGTGAGTATATGGCAGGCGGGGTGGGCTGTGTTTGTGTGCTAAAATTGGATAACGGATAGCCTCCTTTAAGTTCAACCCAAAAGTACTTGCACATCCAGGTTTTCTTTTGTACGTAGTTCAGGGATGCTCTTCGGTTATTTTGAAGCGAGAGAGAAAAAATCGTACTTTGCGTTTTCGAGAAAAAATATTTTTTCATTTCTAACCATTTAAAACCTCATTTTTCTCGAAAACGAAGCAAAATATGAACAGCAGTTTAGGGTTAAAAATTCTTTAGCTTCCTGAAATCTATTAAATTGTACCCTTTCCAGGTATATATTTTGTTTGATTTAATAAATTTTTCCAAAAACATATTAATGCGACTAAAATAGCATTTTGTTTAACGAACTTCAAGAGTTTATTTTTTTAAACTTTTTTAAAGTTAAGTATCAATATTATCATGTGAGGGTATCATTTTGAAGACTTCAGGAAGGGGAATGAATTTGAATATTGATATTCCACTAAAAAAAAGTTAAGCAAATTAAATTCTTTCTTGGCTCAAAACAACCGGGCGACATCCCCGAACCACGTACAAAAGAAAAACTGGATGTGCAAGTAGTTTCGGGTTGTACTTAATCGATGCTAGACGTGATAATCTGTATTCTATATTCTATAGTGTCCTTCATGGTATACATTTTAAATAGACGTGTGCATTCAGTCGGATCGAATGTGATATTTTCGATCCGATCTGCGTTCATTTTCGGATCGAATATTTCGATTCGATCGGTGTCACGATCGGATCGAATGTCGAAAAACCGAAATATTACCTTCGAATCGGTTTTTCGATTCGATTGACCCGTGCGTTGGAAAATC